>JAJLWK010000201.1:0-22157 GCA_030570675.1 Myxozyma neglecta | reverse complement strand
CGATGCGGCGAGTCGAGCGCGTCGCAGCGCGAACGTACCAGTTTGCGCTGGACATTGAGACCGTCCACGGCCGCAAGCTGCACCTGCAATTTGTCGGTGTGCGCGCGCAGATCGAGGATTTCTGCGAGCAGCTGAAAGCCAATTTGCGCGCCAACATGTCGCGGCTGCGGCTGCTCAAAACATTCCTGCCAACGCTCTACTCGGAGTTTCTGTTTCTTGATCCCGCGTCCGCGCACTCCCGCCCGCCCCCGCCCGGTGGGTTAGGTCAGCTCTTCCGCTACCCCGGCGACGCCCGCAAGTTGCGCGACCGCTCAAAGCTGCGGCTCTGGGTCGAGTACATGCGCGATCACGGCCGCAACATCGACCTCGTGCGGCTCCCCACTTTCCAGAAACTCGTCCGCGTCGGGCTGCCTAACGCCCTTCGCGGCGAGGTCTGGGAGCTCACCGCCGGATCAATGTTTTTGCGTCTCGACAACCCCGGCTTGTACGACGCCCTCCAGAAGGAGTACGCGGGACGCTCCTCGCTCGCAATTGACGAGATCGAAAAGGATCTCAATCGCTCATTACCTGAATACCCAGCATACCAATCGCCCGAGGGCATCGAGCGTTTACGGCGTGTACTGACAATGTACAGCTGGCGCAACGAGTCTGTCGGCTACTGCCAGGCTATGAACATCGTCGTAGCCGCTCTGCTGATCTACATGAGCGAAGAACAGGCTTTCTGGTGTCTTAATATGCTCTGCGACCATCTTGTCCCTGGTTACTACTCGCAGACTATGTACGGAACCCTTCTTGACCAGCGTGTGTTTGAGTCTTTGGTGGAAAAGACAATGCCAATTTTATGGGAGCATCTTGTTCGGTCTGATATTCAGCTCTCTGTCGTCTCCTTGCCCTGGTTCCTTTCATTGTATGTCAATTCCATGCCACTTACATTTGCATTCCGCATTCTCGATGTTTTCTTTCTGGAAGGAGCCAAAGTTCTCTTCCAAATTGGTCTTGCAATTCTACGGATCAATGGCGAAGAATTGCTCGATGTATCTGACGACGGATCATTTATTTCGATTCTAAAAGACTACTTTACACGACTAGGCGACTCTGCACACCCCACTTCGTCTAACGAGAAACTAAGAGAAGTCACCAAATTCCAAGAGCTCATGGTTGTCGCGTTCCGTGAGTTTGCAGTCATTACAGATTCAATCATCGCAGAACAGCGACGGAAACATAAATCAGATGTATTAGACGGTATCGAGAACTTTGCAAAGCGCACACAACTCCGTAACCTGCAAAAAACAGGAAAGCTTGGAGCAGAAGATCTATCAAACGTTTACGACCGCTTTTTTCAGGCATTGCAATCATCTAGACTGGGACTTGGTCCGACAAAGACACATATGGACAGCGATACATTTCAGATATTCATGCAGGGCATTACTTCATGGGCCGTTGAGCCGCACGATTTCCTAAACAGAATATTTCATCGATGGGACGCACAGCTATCAGGAAATCTCTCATTGCAAGATATAGTTACAGGGTTGGGTACAATCAAGACAGAAGATATTATGAGTTCAATGGCGTACTTTTTTGAGCTGTATGATGAAGATGGGGATGGGAAAGTCGATCGAGAAGGAATTTTACAGATGTCTGAGGGATTGCTATACATCACTCGGAATCTTACGCCTCGAGCAGTTCCGCAGTCACCGGAACTTGGTGCAGTAGATGGTTCAACACCGCCTGGTTCATCGCCATCACCGCAACCGACATTTGACTATCTATCATCAGTTTCAGCATTTATTCAGCGAGCATTTGAGTACGCCACGCCAGACGAGCTTCCGAACTCGAAACTGGTAGACGTCCCAGAATCTACAGATGCGAAAGCTAATGCGGCTCTTGATCCTAATCACCCATTGCATATCACTCTTCCTACATTTCGAATGGTAGTTCTAGCAGATGAAGCGCTCGAGAGATTTTTTGCCCACGACTTTGCCGACTCGATAAAGATTACACCTGCTAAGGGCACGATCAAGCAAAAGGGAACATTGCGAGAATTGTTTGATAGTTTGGTCTCAGACAGTGTAAGAGTTGCTGGTGAAGTAAAGCGAAGAATTGATGAAATGGAAAGACAAGCTCGCGAACAACAGGCTAGAGAAGACGCTATGGCACTGAGAGCGGCTACCGCCCAAGGCGAAAATCTACACCTACAACAACAAATGAAGCAACAACAGCAACAAGATCGTCAACAGCAAGAACAACATCAGAAAGAACAAGACCAAGAACAAGAAGAAGAAGACGGAAGAGATATTTTGAATGGCTTGGATATTGATGTACCGAAAGCTAAGCTAAGTGTTGCAGTTGATGGGTTTGAAGAACGATGATGGAAGTTTGTTTTGTGCTATTTTAGGAAGTTTGATTTGTTTAAAGTGTTTCTATTTCATGTGGTTTGTTTTATGGGTCAATAAAGGAATAAAAGTTATAACTATGATACAAGAAATGGTAAAGGCAAACTTTTATTTCGCATATACAATTTTATTCACATATACAAAAATGATGAAAGAGCTAATTAACTTTCGCGCCTCAAAAACCAAGCAAGCCACCAACTAATGACACCCAAACAAAAAGACATTCCAAGAGCCATATAAGTAGAGGTCGGAAAGAGTGTTGATTTAATGATCGAATTGCCGTTAAAGGTAAACCGTTGAAGACCTAGTAATCGTGCAGTGCCATTGACGTTCGCTGTTGGCTTAGAAGATGGCGTTGAAGATGAGGACTGATCGTTTTTCATGTCAGATAATACGGAATGCTTGTCTAGTACAACCATACTATCATCTAAATTGGTTGTGCTTGAAGTAGTTTTGCTTAATAAAGCTTCTCGTATGACGTTTGGTATTTCGGATAGAATTGTAGTGGCCTTTTGTCTTTCTTGCTGTTTTTCAAGTTCCGCCTTTCTAAGCTGCCTTTCTTTCGCTTCCAAAGCACGTTGTTTTTCCACTCTAATCCTTTCTTTCTCTGCTTTTGCTTTACTCTCATCAATCTGTTTCACAAGCACTTCTTCTAAAGCATCATAATTTGTGCGCTCTCGAACTTCGTTAAGTTCAATGTAATCATATTCCTCTTCGTATATCGATTTTCGTCGTTTGGCTGGTAAGGACGAAGTGCGAGTTCTAGATGGTCGCCGTCGCCGTCTATGAAATGTTTGTGATATTTCTTTTTCGTGGAATTTTTCAGAGTAGTCGTCAACGACTTTCACTGAGGTTTCAGGGGGTTGAAATTTTAGGACAGAGTACTGTGAGATTGAAGTCCAGGCTGGTAAAAGAGTGTTGGGAGGATATTGAGAGTGAAGTGCGATAGCTCTTGAAATGGCATCATTTAGCGATAAAGGAAGAGGCTGAGGGAAACGAGAGATAATAGCTTCGAGCATTGCTGAATCGTCTTTGTCAAATTTGAGAATTTCGTCACGGCGGTTTATCAAAATGACGGAGTACAAGTAGATTGACATTGACATGTCATTCGCAGAAAATAAAAAGTCATAAATTAACGTGATATCGGAATACTGTTCAATGACATGAGCGAAAAGAGTGAGAATGGTGGCAAGTGCATAATGAGGACGAGTGTGCTGCAATACATCTGCAACTGGTCGATCTATATAGGACAAAAGAGGAGGTATCAGACGTAAATGATCGACAGAAGGCTCCAAGTCGGGCATCATAAAATCACGGAGGCGTGTTAAAGAAAGATATTCTAGAATTGGCACGGCTCGCCGTCTGCCATAGACGAGATACAGAACCTGAGCTATGTCGTGAAACCCCTGAAAATAAGAAAGGTGAGGATGAAGACGAAGAACATGAACAATCAGTTCATACAGTTCTTCACGATTAGCACGAATAATATCTTCCGAGGTATCTGGATAATAATGAAAAGCTCGATTCGTGTCAAGTCTGACTTGGGCCTCTTCAGGATGGGCGGCCAGGTTTGCTTTCCAGTCGGGATCCACGTAAGCGTCTGCATCACAGCCGAGAAGAATAGGCCCTAGGTTCAAAATAAGTATCAGGCATACACCAAACACAAATAGCAGCTGAATCATACAGGCTGAACGACGGAAAGAGTCATTGAGAAGACCGCCTTTGCTCCTCGCCAGCCGAACGAGCGCAGGCCGGTCGCGGGCGGCAATTGCCGTGGAAATGAGCGCGTCTTTAGTCTGCTTGACCTCTTTCTGCCCTAAGCGCGGCGTGGGGAATATGTCTGCAACAAGAAGAGGCGGATCCATGGTGCTGACGCTCTTGCGCGCTTATGCATCCGAAAACAACACTGAGCCTTAAGTGTTGTGCGAGCGCCCGACAAGCTCTGCTTCGATGATGACGTGGGGCCGGCGGGTTACACAAAGCCACCCTAATCCGCAGGGCCCATGCTTATGCTGTAGGGTTAGAAGCTGAATCAGCTTTACTTCGCTGATAATGACGACTTGTGCCGAGATCACGATATCAGACGGAAAAGGACTCAAGCCTGTTCTCTCTCTTTTGAGTGGTTGATTTGGCTGCTGCAGTCTGTGAAAATGGAGGAAGAACTACCAGCAAGTCCTCTGCAGTCGCCCGAGAAGAAGCCGACGGTGTCCAGTCCGCATCCGCAGTTGGCGCTGAATGACGGCAAGTTCCATCTGCTACTGGCAGCATCGGGCTCCGTCGCGACAATCAAAGTGCCGCTGATTGTCGAGAAACTGCTGCGGATATACGAGCCTTCGCGGATCTCGATCCAGATTATCGTCACCGCTGCGGCCGAGCGCTTTCTACCTGCCGCAGACAAGCCGCTGCCGGCTTCGATCCAGGTCTGGCGCGATGAAGACGAGTGGACTAACTGGACCGACCGCTCGGATCCGATCGTGCACATCGAGCTCAGACGCTGGGCCCATGTGCTTCTTGTGGCGCCTCTATCTGCAAATACCCTCGCAAAGTTTGCTTGTGGCTTATGCGACAACCTCCTGACTTCTGTTGTCCGTGCATGGAACCCTGCAATGCCTATTCTAGTCGCCCCCGCCATGAACACCTACATGTACACTCATCCGGCCACTAAGCGCCATATACGTTTACTGTCTGAAGAAATGCCGTGGATAGAAGTATTGAGACCGGTTGAAAAGGTCCTGGCATGTGGAGATATTGGCATGGGCGGTATGCGCGAATGGTCTGATATAGTCGAGATCCTAGTCAGTCGCTTTCCTCCATCTGACTATCCTCGACTCCATCCTCATGCCACTTCGACACCTGCCGAACCCGTCGCCCCACCAGCTGCTGGCCACATTCGATTCGAGGATGAGGTCGAGTCTGATTCGGGCAGTGTTCATAAAGAGTCGCACATCACAGGCTGACATCGCTTTTGTTCTTTGTTTGCATTTCATATCACAGTACTACGCTACTAAAGCTTAACGGTAGTGTCCTGTTATAGTATCTCGGTATTTTTTTTCTTTGTTTTTCTAGACTATCTTCTACTACATTATGGTGTTCAGGGTTGCTTCTGTCTTACTCACAATTTCGAATCAACATTCTTATAAACTGTGGCTTCATCTCCTTTGCGTTCTTTGAGTAAGCGTCGCAAAATCTTACCTGATGGGCTCTTTGGAATCTCGTTTATTACAACGACTCCTCCATAAAGCCGCTTGTGCTTAGCAACCCGTTCATCAACCCATCGATGAACTGCTTCAGCAATACCACCTTCACGTAAGACAACAAACGCTCTCGGTCGCTCTGTAGCCTCTAAATCTGACCAGTGACCAATAACAGCAGCGTCAGCGACATCAGGGTGTTTAAGCAGTAGTGCCTCAAGTTCTGCCGGTGCGACCTGGAGGCCCTTCGACTTGATAATCTCCTTTGCACGGTCCACAATTCTGTAATACCCATCTTCGTCAACTGTAGCGATATCTCCTGTGCGCAGCCATCCATCGTTTGAAAGGCAATCGTCGGTGGCCCTTTTATTATTTAGATATCCCATCATGATGTTTGGCCCACGTACTACAAGCTCTCCTGGCCCGCCTCGAGGAGCATCGGCCATTGTCTCTGGATCAACGAGTCGAGCCTCAATGTTGGGTAGCAGAGTTCCAATAGATCCCACTTTTGAATTTGGTCGATTGGTAGGCGCAGTGTGAGTGACTGGGCTTGCCTCTGTCATGCCGAATCCCTGACATATACAAAGTGAGCCGTTGTGACCCAGTCTGTTGGCAACTGCTTCTGCTAGAGAGTCACTAAGCGGAGCTGCACCAGAGAGAACAACTTGTAAGTGATTCTTGACATTAGGGTATCTATTCAGAATCGGAGATTTTGCGAGCAAAACCATGATCGGAGGTACGACGTGCAAATGAGATATTCCATACTTTTCAATTGCCCGTAGCACGTTTTCGAAATTAAAACTAGGAAAAACAACAACCTGAGCTCCTAAATACGGTGCCACATACACATGCGCATGCAGACCATAAATGTGAGCCTGCGGTAAAAAGCCTGCATAAACTGCAAATGGGGTATAAATATGCTGAACATGGGCTATGGCTTGGAGAATGTTGTTTGCAAGATTATAATGTGAAGTCATAACACCTTTCGGAGAGCCCGAAGTACCCGAAGAAAAACAGAGATACGCAACAGTTTCTGTCGAAGGGCGATCTAATGGTAAAGGATCGCCTGCAGGCCCAGCACCAACGGAAAGATATTTGAGAGCTTCTTCAGCAAGGGAGAAAAGAGATACAATCGGAAGGTCCACCAGTGGCTGACGGCAAGCTTCAGAAGCAACAGTTAGGCATTGCCCGTCTCCAGCTATAACAAAGCTTGCATTTGCCATCTGCATCTGCCTAGCGAGATCGCCGGGAGCAGCTGAAGCGCTGACTGGTGAGACGACACCTCCGGCCCAAATAACCGCATGATGAATAGCCACTAGATAAAGATCGTTCGGAGAGAAAACACCAATAACAGTACCCCGACGAACATTATATTTTTGACGAAATAGTACGCTCAGAGCACGCACCAGTGCAAAATGATCTGCGATAGAGAGAGAGCGATCCGTAGCTGCATCTGTGTAAAGCGGTAGGTGAGTACGATTTTGATAATAAGGAGAAGATAGAAGTAGATCCGGAAGCGATCCGCGAAAGAGGGGCAGATCAGCTGTGGGAGAGCGGTAGATAATCATTGCGGTCCCCAAAGCTACGTGAGATCGAAATGGAAAACCAGCGCCATGTTATCTGGCAGCTATTTATGTATACACATTTTATCAATTGAGTATGAATGCAACTTCCCCGCGCTTGCCTCTGCTCGTTTCTGCTCTAAGCCCGCGTTTATCCCGTTTAACCTTGTTTGAGTCAAGGTTAGTGTCGGCTCAGACTCCGCCTTTCGCTATTCCTCACGTGCACAACCCCGCAGTCGTTCTCTTCTCCAAGTTTATCCCTTTTCAGAAACGAGTGCGACCCCAGCCGCTTACTCAACTTTTTGAATTCTTGCAATCATGACCTGAAAAGTTATAGTTAATTTCCACTACCAGCCTGACGGAATGAGTCTCGGAACGGGCGGCTCTTAAAAGACAACCTTTTGCGAGCCAATTTGTTTATTGCGCACCGTCTCGTTAGAACTTAAAGCCTGACTCTATCACTCGAATCATAATCAGCTTTCTACGACTCATTGTATATTATGTTCAAAATCTATGACCTGTAGGGAGCAAAGTATGTACTGAGTCGAACGATTGAACTAATGTATCAGAATGTTGATACTCTTTTACCATCTACCCTATTTATCTTTTGCTCACTCAAATCTGACATATGGTAATCTGTATGTTCGTCCTGAAAAAAAGGATCATAACTTCTCTATATCTATAGATATGACACGCGGGCTGTATTTAGTGGGGACGCTGGCTCAGCAAACTCCCAGCTGACAAACATTGTGGCACGGACGCTTTTCAAATGCTGCCCTATGAAAAGTCGTTTCAACAACTCATCACATCTTTTATACTCATACGAGTATCATCATGTCATAAGAGCGGTGTAGATTTTTTTCTGTTTACATGGACAATCAAACCTCGTCCGCTTTAGATTCAGTCAAAGAAGTTGCTTTCGGCTCTGTAAGTTGACATCAAGAGCAGTCAGTCGCTTCATTATACTCATTATTCAGGCAGCAGGTGTAGCAGGAAAACTATTTGAGTATCCTTTTGACACTGTCAAAGTTCGCCTTCAATCGCAACCAAATCATCTTCCCTTAAGATTTTTGGGACCTTTAGATTGCTTCAAACAAACATGGCAGAAAGAAGGATTCTACGGGTTTTTCAGAGTATGTAGCCTCTTTTGATTATTCGAATGTCATTGACATCGCTAGGGCATTTCTTCACCATTGGTTGGTGCAGCAGCTGAAAACTCATCTTTATTTTTTACTGTCAGTATTCTTCACCTTTATCAATGCTTAACTAACAAAACTAGTATCGTATAGCACAATCCACAAGCCGATCTTTACTGTACCATGAGCTACCTGAAAGTGCTGATCTGCCAATCTCTGCGAAGCTTGTCTCTGGCGCAATTAGCGGCTCTTTTACTTCATTTATTTTGACTCCGATCGAATTGATAAAATGTCAAATGCAAGTTCAGAATATGCAACTCTATGACACTCTGCCGTCTGTTTCGAGATTGCCCACTAAATCGATCACTTTAAAACAGCATCTGCCTCCATCATCAATCATTCCCGTGCGCACGCTCTCTTCTTTCGCATCTGCATCTGCATCTTTACAGAGACCAGCCAGTGCTCTCGATCTTGTCCTCAAAGTTTATCGTGATCACGGTGTTTTGGGCTTCTGGCGTGGTCAGTTGGGTACTTTTTTCCGTGAAACTGGAGGCGGTGCCGCATGGTTTGGAGCGTATGAGTATATAAAAAACCTTTTAAAAACTCAAAGACAGCAGCATACCACATTAGACAGTATGACTGACTCAATGTTTGCCGGTGCTGTCGCCGGTATTTCTTACAACCTTTCCCTTTTTCCAGCCGACAGCGTTAAATCTCGAATGCAAACTGATGCCGTCTTATCCTCCAACAAAGCTAATGCCGTTGAAAAAGGTTTTTGGGCAGTAGGGAAAGAAATGTATTACGCTGGAGGGTTACAGGTATTCTATAGAGGCTGCGCTATGACAGTCATGCGTAGCGCTCCAAGTAGTGCAATTATTTTTCTAACTTACGAATATCTAAAGAATACATTTTCATAGTTTTCTGAGCAATCTTATCATAAACTAAGGTTGCTTTACCGTCTTTCAGTGACCGATCACGCTTTTCTTAATAGACGCTCTTTTAACATCATTGTTTTGAATTCTTTGAACCAGACATAAAAACAGAAAGTAATTGGCTACGCTCTGCTTCAACTTGCCTATTCTGTGCATTTGTAAATCATTTTGTTCCAGCTCGGTCGTCGCTTAGTAAAACAATGAATACGATGTTTGCTATCGTGTACTGCAAGTAAACCCTATTTCTTATCTGTAATCCTTTCCAGTTTGACGAGTTTATGAGGCAAAGTTTAGAAAAAACGGCTAGCTCGGCGGACGAAACTGAAACAGCTATGACCGGCTGCCTGCATTCTTTTCCCCGTCAACCTCAAATAAGCTCTAGTTAGCCGATTGCTGTTCTTTACAAGAACGGTTTTGGCTTTTCCTGCTCAGACTCTTCAGTCTTAGTCATTCTTGTAAGTTCTGCGAATACTCATCACGAATAAAAAAGACATAAATTGAAATCTATCTGTAATATTTCTTTTAGTATGGAAGCAAAATGATCTCTATCTTGCTTCATCGTCAAATGACGTCAATGGGGTTTTGAATTGACAAGTAAAAGCACGGGCACTCGGTTTTTGTGCGCTTATCTCTGGCGAGAAGCTGAGACCAATCTCTGCGGAGTTCACGGACTTATTTGTCCCGTGCACTTCTTAATCCACGCACCGACCCGCTCCTCAAAGCACAGGCGCTGAATGTAATTACTAGTTTTTGAAAATATAGCTGTACAGATTATAAGAAAATCATTGGGAAGGAATACAATCAAATAGCTTTACATTCAATTAAAGATTAATCTGTAACGTTTTTTCCCGCGAAGATTCAGAGACCGCTATCTTCTCCTAGTTTTCTTATTAGTCCAAAGTCTAATTCACCGACTTAGATTTACTCCTTGACTACGTATGCAGCGACTAGCAACTGTACCTTATGAGCTAACCGTTTTAATCTGATGTACAGGGCTTTTACTTAGTATGTGCCAATAATATTTTTGCATGATGACTATGTATCTTCAAAAGGGTACGAAAATGAATCTGACTTTCAATGGTGTCTATCCTGTATACAATCTATAAACGCTAAACACCAGATACCACGGTTGAGTCAGATTTTGATCTTTACTACTAACGCACAAAATCTTAACTTTATATTCAATTTTGCTTGAGACCTGTAGGTCGTTTGATAGCTGTTGGTATCAGTTTCCTATCAGCTGAGGTCCATAGGATATATTTAAGTACGGCCATATCTTCTTTGCCAAGTATGTTGTCAATTCAGTTCTTAGCTGCCAAGTTTCGACATACAAACCACCGTTCAGCTCGACGCACTAATTACAATGGGTTTCCAACTTTATCGCTCCTCACCAATTGTGCCAGGAAATGGAGATGATGGCAGGCCTCCTCCTGTTTTGGAGCTTCCCGAAGAAGCAAGACTTCGAAAAAGACCTATCTCAGAAAAAGTTTTGATGAGAATCTGGGACGCATTTGGCAAACACGGTGAAGAGAGAAGCTTTTTGTTGAAGATTGATGCTTTTCTATTGTACGTCAATAACTTATGATCTCAATATGTCTTATTAATAATCTTAAGGCTGTATATTACTCTTTCTTACTTGATCAAAACTTTGGATTCAACTAATATCAGTATGTATGAAAGCAATTTCTGGAAAATTAATACTGATGAATAGGCAATGCTTATGTTTCTGGAATGAAAGAGGATTTGCATTTATATGGGGATGAGCTCAATTTATTTACTACATTCTATTCAGTTGGTTACTTTCTCGGTTCAGCTCCTTCTCAAGTTCTTATTAGTCGAGTTAGACCCTCTCTTGTAATTCCAACAATTGAGATTTTGTGGAGCATTGTCACTATGACTACTGCAGCCTGCAATACAGCTAAAACAATTTACGCCGTACGGCTAATAATGGGTCTCCTGGAAGCAGTAAGCATTACATTTAGAATCTCAAGATCTTTACTAATATCTTTAGTCTATTTTCCCTAGTTTCAGTCACATCATTGGAAGTTGGTACACTCCTGAAGAGCTGGGAAAAAGATACTCGCTATTTTACATGGCCCAACCTTTAGCCAACATGTTTTCTGGTTACATTCAAGCCGGTGTTTATACTTCTATGGATGGAAAAGGAGGCCTTGCTGGTTGGAAGTAAGTTTATGTCATAAGGTGGTTGAAATTGGCTGACTTTTAAAAGATGGCTTTTCATTATTGACGGCATTATCTCAATCCCAATCTCTTGCTACGGTTTTTTTGCTCTTCCGGATTATCCTAATAAGTGTTATGCTATGTACCTCAACTCAAGAGAGCTTCAAGTCGCGAATATTCGAATGATTCGTAGTGGACGAAAAGCACCAGAAAAGATTACAATGAAAAAAATTTATGCACTCTTTAGAACTTGGCGTCCGTATGTATTCTTGCCAATGTATAACTTTGCCCTTCTGGCTTTCTACTTTTCTTATTTCAACTTGTGGTTAAAATCACTGGATCGTTATTCTGTGCAAGAGCTCAATGTTATCCCTACAGGAGGTTATGCGCTTGCATTAGTTATGGGCTACATCTTAGGAAGTTTATCTGATTTCATGCAAAAACGTTGGCCATGTTGGGTATTTGTCATTATTTTGCAGTTTGTTGGTTGCACCATTTTAGCCGTTTGGCCAGATGGTTTTAGTATAAAAATGTTTGGTTTTATGATTGGTTTTATAGGCTATGCCGGATTTCCGCTAATGTTGACATGGGTATCGGAAGTTTGGCAAGATGATCCAATGTCTCGTGGACTTTTGGTTGGCATTGGCAGTTCTGTTAATATGGTCATTGGCTTTTGGTGGTCCTTGGTTGTGTATCCCACAACTGAAGCACCTAATTACAAAGGAGGATACAAAGTAATCAGCGGAATTATTGGTTTACTAGCTATTTTTGTTGCCCTTTTCGCATACATGGTACATCGTGAACAAAAGCTGCAAGGAATGGTCACAAATGCGTATGGATTGGCGGTGCATAAAGACCAATTGGAAGAAATGCTGGAAATAGAACTAACCAAAAATCGCAAAGTAGAAATTCTTGATAGCGATGTGGAATCTTCTGATGTAGTTACTGAGAAGAAGGGAGGTGCCTCAATAATTGCTCATAGAGTGAAGGAAATCGTTTAAAAGACTGTATTTTTGGTGTATGATTTATACAAATATTTTTTGAACTACGTAACGAAGTAACATCACTATATTATGACTATAGCTAATAAGAATAATGAGCATAGCTCGATTTGAAACTGGAGCGAAAATTTTAGTTGATATTTTTTTTTATCTTAAGCAGCCAAATATTTACTATGACATTTGATTAAAGTTTGAATCGTACGAGTCAATTTGCATGCCAAGTAGCATGTACCACTTGCCCTCACAATAGCTTTGTGTAATTGACCATATTTTGACCATGTAGTAGCACATCACGCAATACGACAAAGCAGACATTAATTCTAGCTTTTGCATATTTACCTATGTTGTGATCGTAAAGGATGTAAGCCTAAGGGACAGCATGAGCTGAAACCAAAGAGTCGACGGCCGTGTAAAGCTCGACAATCTTGGCAATATGGGATCTGATGTCGAGCTCTTGATCAGTATATCTTTCTCTTGTTATCTTTTTGTGCTGTAAAGATGTGCTATATTCTTGGCTTCATTAGCTCACAGTATAAAAGACCCTTTGCTCGCAATAGCCATCGAAAAAGCAGAAGTTGTCAAAGAGAAAGATATTACTTAGAATGACTTTCCAACTTTATCGCAAACATCCAATTCCTACAGATGGGGAAGCAGTCAGTACTGACGGCAAACCTTTGCCAGTGTTAGAAACTCCAGAAGAAGGTCGTTTGAGGGTACGTTCCAAGACTGACCGAGTCTTGATGAAAATTTGGGACTCTTTTGGAAAGCAAGGCGAAGAAAGGCAATTTCTCTTGAAGATTGACTTATTTCTTTTGTAAGATTTTTTCCATAAAACAGATGTTTTCAAATCTGACAGAAGTGGCAGATTGTATGTTGTTTTATCTTACTTGATTAAAACACTAGATCAGACCAACATCAGTATGTTTTTTTATACTTTGCTCGTCTAATGAATACTAACAGTCTGAAGACAACGCATATGTCAGCGGCATGAAAGAAGATTTAAGTCTCTATGGTAATGAGCTTAATTTGTTTCAAACGTTTTACTCCGTTGGATATTTATTGGGCTCTGTTCCTTCACAAATTTTAATCAGCCGATTCAGACCCTCTTTTGTAATTCCGACAATTGAAGTTATTTGGAGTATAATTACAATTACAACTGCTGCTTGTCAATCTGCAAAAACACTGTATGTGGTAAGACTTTTGATGGGACTACTTGAAGCTGTGAGTATTATCTGCATTTAATTACTTGTTAGTCTTAACGTTTTATGTAGTCTATTTTTCCAAGTTTTAGTCATATTATAGGAAGTTGGTACACTCCCGAAGAGCTTGGCAAACGTTATTCTTTATTTTACATGGCGCAGCCTCTAGCAAACATGTTTTCGGGTTATATTCAAGCCGGTGTTTATACGTCAATGCAAGGCTTACACGGACTAGCAGGCTGGAGGTAAGTTCACTCTGAGACGCTTATACTGCTTGCTGACTCAGTAAAGATGGCTTTTTATTATCGATGGAGTCATTTCCCTTCCTATTGCTTGCTATGGATACATTGCGCTTCCAGATTACCCGAATAAGTGTTATGCTATTTATCTCAATGAACGAGAAATTCTGGTCGCAAACATGCGGATGATTCGCGTTGGGCGAAAGGCTCCCGAAAAGATTACGCTCAGAGGTTTCTATAAAATTTGGAAGACATGGAGGCCCTACGTTTTTCTGCCCCTTTACAATTTTGCTCTTTTAGGCATGTACTTTAACTATTTTAACTTGTGGCTCAAATCTTTGAATATCTACACTGTGCAGCAAATTAATGTTATTCCTACTGGCGGATACGCTTTGGCATTAGTTATGGGTTATGTTTTAGGAAGTATTTCCGACTTCGTCAAAAAAAGATGGCCCTGTTGGATTTTTGTTGTCGTATTGGAATTTGTGGGTTGTGTTATTTTGGCAATATGGCCCGCGTCGTTTGAGCTCAAGATGTTTGCGTTCATGATTGGATTTATTGGATTTGCCGGTTTTCCTTTAATGCTGACTTGGGTAGCTGAGTCATTTCAAGATGACCCCCAGTCAAGAGGTATCATGGTAGGATTAGGAAATTCTGTTAACATGGTCATTGGATTCTGGTGGTCTTTGGTTGTGTATCCTACTGTGGAAGCTCCAGAGTACAAGGCGGGTTACAAGGTTATTGTTGGCGTCTTAGGCCTACAGGCTATTTTTATGGCTCTCTTTGGATATATGGTTCGAAGAGAACAACGCCTAAAAGGAATGGTAATTAACGAATACGGTTTAGCAGTCACAAAAGAAAATTTGGTAAAGACTACGAGTCTTCAAACTCTGGAGGACGTTGAGAGCGATTTAGGATCACAGATCGACGCTATTGATCCACAGTCATTGGAGAAAAAGGAAGCGGCAACAACGACTGTCAAGGCTTTGTGATGATAAAACACTTGAGTCTCTATTTTACTGGCACTAACTTCGAAATTTGCTAGAAAAATTTAAATAATATATATTGCGGTATACCGTTCTTAGTTTTATCAGAACCGCATCAGAAGTGTAGTTCTTAGTAAGTATACACTCAAAATGTCATCAAGTTTTATTTAAGTGTAACAACTATGTTTTCAAGACCATTAAGGATCGACTTCGTTCCGTACCGTATCCATCTTCTAAGCTTTAATAAATAGCCAGCTTAACATATCTTTAACTAAAAAAATAAAAAATGCTGCAATAGTAATTCATAGTGAAGCGCTTTATACTGAATTTTTACTATCCTCCAAGATTTTAACTTTAACAATGAGGCTAAGCATCAGTTTCTTTAAAAGTAGTTGTTGATTCAGGTTAGCCTCTACCCTAATATATGGCTGTTTAAGATTAGAAAAAAAAAACTAAACAAACCGCTTGCCAAGAAAAACTCAAATGAAAAGCTCGGTCCGTATAAGCACAAGCCTACTTTAAAATGTTTTTAAGACATCAAATTTTATTAGCTGTTTCTTTTTGTCATTGTATAAGGAATGGATTTCAAAACAGAATGTGAATTTAATCCACCATTGATAGGATTAATTTTTACGGATCAAAAGCTTGGCATCTAGAGTAAATTATTAGAGCACAGCACATTGGTGCATATTAGTTAGCTGCTTGGCGGTCACAGATAGTCATGGACTGTTCCCGTATCTTTAGATATTGTTATGACTCCAGCTCTTATTGGTATAGCTTCTATGTGGCTTTAAATATCAAAATGATATTTCAGTTCAATAGCTTCAATTTGTATTCTAAAGCTCAAAATATATGCGTATGACCACTCTGCTGGTGTCAGGATTTAGAGCGCTTCAACTGTCAACAAAGAATCCAAAGCTGGAACAGAGGCTTAGCTCATGAGTATTAGCACTAGGTTAGCTGTTTATTAAATAATTTGAATTTGCCAAGAATAATTTGTTCTTATCTTTCAATCCAGTCATTTCATTAAGTTGTATAAAACGAGCCAACTTTGTCGGAAATGACTCGCAATCTTCTTTTCACTGCATAGTTTTGGTAACTGTTAGAGAAGCACTTGCGGAAACTCTTACTAGTAAGTTAAGCTGTTAGGCTCTAGAAATACTAAAATTGATCTTTATCTAGAATGGCTATTCTTGAGAAGTCTCCCGAAGTTTTGACCACAACTTCTTTGTCACAATCTGGTTCTAACGAGAAATTTGATACAAAAGTTTTGGTAGTCGACAGTTTTTCTATTGAAAGCGAATCCATAGTTGAGCGTCTTAGCCACTCAGGCGATGCTACTGATATTATCAATGACAGTGGTGAGAGTTACATATTTGATGCAGTACGTCAAATGTCATCGGAGGAAGCTCAAAAGATCTTATCCGACGCAATTGCCCTTCATGACAACGACTATAACTTTCCAGAAGACACTCTTGGAAAAATCAAAGCGTTATTACAAGGGAAAGAAACCTACGGACAAAGTGAAGAAGCATATGAGATAGACTTACGCCTAGAAGCTTGTCTTATAAAATACCATTCTCCGTATCCTGAAGTAAGATCTTGTACTGAACCATTTGACGATTCAAATATTCCTGTTGAGACTATCCGTTCTTATTTTCTTGGATTTCTCTGGGTTATCATTGGCGCCTTTGTCAATGAGACGCTTGGCGAACCGCGCCAACCCAGTATCAATATCACTTCAACCGTCATGCAAATTCTTTTATTTCCGTGCGGCAAGCTGGCAGAGAAGCTTCCTTGTTGGGAGATTTCTGTTTTTGGAAAGAAGCTGCCGCTAAATCCTGGTCCTTGGTCAGCCAAGGAGCAAATGTTTGCTACTATTATTCTAAATGCAGGCGGCCATTACAGTAACATTATCAATTACGTTATGGTATTGAAGTTAAAACACTTCTTTGATGTGAAATGGGTAAACTTTGGATTTATGTTTTTAATGAATGTATCAACCCAGTTATTTGGCTTAGGAATGGCAGGAGTGCTTCGCCGTTGGGTGATTTATCCTGTAAACGCAGTATGGCCTACAATCCTTCCAACGATTACTCTCAACCGAGCTCTGTTAGGGAAAGAAAAACAACAATCGATTCACGGATGGACAATCCCTCGCATTAAGTTTTTTTATATTACACTCGTTGCCTCCTTTTTTTACTTTTTCTTTCCAAACTATATTTTTACTGCACTTTCTGTCTTTAACTGGACTACCTGGATTGCCCCAACAAATCTTAAACTTGCAATTGTTTCTGGCTCGATTTTGGGACTTGGATTTAATCCTATTACTACTTTTGATTGGGCTGTTATTAGAAGAAATAATCCTCTAGTTCGGCCTTTTTTTGCCGTCGCTAATCAGTATATTGGTGTGGTTATTTCCGCTTTTATTATATTGATTATGTATTGGACGAATTACAAAAATACGGCTTATCTGCCTATTAACACTTCTCCAACTTATGACAATACTGGCGCTAGATATAATACATCTAAAGTAATTACAAATGGGCGATTCGATCCTGAAAAATACTCAAGTTATTCACCTCCTTTTATTTCCGCCGGACACATTATTCTTTACGGCGGAACATACGTGACTTACACAGTTTCTTTTGTTTTTACTTTTATGACAGAATGGAAAACTCTTAAAATGTTTTTCATGAATAGTTTTCAAAAAGATAGCTTCAAATTTCCACGCAGCTGGAAGGAGCTAGCGCGCACTAATTCTAAATCAATCTACGAAGGTTTCAATGATCCTTTCACTCGTGAAATGAAAAAGTATGACGAAGTCCCAGATTGGTGGTTTTTATTAGTTTTGGTCGTTTCATTTAGTTTTGGAGTTATAGGTGTCGCAGTATATCCAACTGAGACTCCTGTATGGGTTGTGGTAGTTATGATTGCAATGGGCATTGCTTTGATGATTCCAACATCTATCATTTATGCTGTTACTGGCTATATGCTTGAAATGAATGAGCTTGCTAGTTTGATATGTGGATATCTGATTCCTGGAAATGGTCTTGGAAATGTAATTTCTCGCTTGTACGGCTACAACGTTGATGCTCAAGCTGAAACTTTCATTTCAGATCAGAAAATGGCACATTACACCAAACTTCCACCTCGCGCAGTATTTAGAGGTCAACTTTTTGCTGTTATTTTTCAGATATTTGTGACCATTGCATCTGTTTATGTTGTTCTTGGATTACCAGATTTGTGTTTACCCACCCAGCCGAACAAATTTACCTGTCCTTACTCACAAGGAATTTATACAGCTGCAGTTCTATATGGTATAATTGGACCAGATAGAATTTTGAACGACATATACCCGGAAATCAAATACTGCTTCCTTATTGGTGCTGTTCTAGGATTAGTGAGTTGGGCTCTTCGAAGATATATCCCAAAGTTCTTCAAATTTTTCCATCCATGTATCATTGTCTCTGGATTTACAATTTGGGGAACCGGATACAATCTTTCTTATTATACCCCCGGATTTATTGTTGCGTGGGTGTTTATGTGGTACATTAAACGTCGCTATTTGGCATGGTGGACAAAGTATAACTATATACTATTTTCTGGCCTGACTGCCGGTGTAGCGTTTTCAGCTATAGTCATCTTTGCTGCTCTTCAGTATCAGCAGATCACACTTACATGGTGGGGTAACACTGTATCACGAGCAGGAATTGATGGTACTGCAGATGGAAGACTAAAAGAGATTCCAGCGATAGGCTATTTTGGACCAAACATTGGCAAGTTTTAGTGTGGATTTTTTTTAGAATATTTCACAACTGAACCAGAAAATCAGACTCTCTTTTTAATGCGTGCAATCAAATTAGACTGAACAACTATTTGAAGGCTCTTAGAGTATGCATGGAACTCATATGCTTTATTCAATGGTTAGCTTGTTTAGTGCAGCGATGTTATTTTATTTATGTCTTTTTTTCTTTTCAGAATATCATTGCGTTCACAATTTTTTAGATCATATACAAAGTACGCTTGCGTGTTTCATAACGCAGTATATACCGCAATATATACCGCAGTATCTACAGTTTTATATCAGTAAAATACAGTCTTTGTGCAGTATCAGTAGACAAAACTAAAACTCTTCTCCTTGAATTCACTGACCAGAAGCTAGAAGTTTATTTTTTACTGTTTTTAAATTTATTACTGGTTTCCATGACATAAATTGCTTCTTAGTCTGATGCTTTACTACGACTATACAGAACTTTTCAATGTCGCATTAGATTATTATAATAATGATAGAAAAGTCGTGCTTAATGTTTATAATTTAGCACGTAAAAATACGAAATTGATAATAATATACTCTGCTTGCACTAACACGGTCTTAATTTTAATGCGTGGCTCTTGTTTTTATCATAAGTATTTCTTTGAAAATTACTACTCGGATCGCTTTGTAGAAATAACCATTCAAAGCAACTACGTCGTCTACTATAGATTAATTTTTTAGTTACAAATACCAAATTTCACCAAACAATCTAATGGCTTTAAAACTAATCACAACGTTCTGAAAGCCCTCAAAATTCCATGAAAATTTGATCAAATTGACTAAATGTTGTAGACAAAAGATCAAAACAAAGTTTCTCCTTTGAGGAATATAGTAAGTGTGAAAGTAGAAAAAAAGAACACAGCGTAGTCCTTAGAGATTTTCGAGAAAAAAAAACAGATGCGAATACCAATATTACTCGAAAGAGGGAAAAAAATTTCTAATTTTGAAATAAACGCGTACCCCGCACGATAATGATGGTTCTATTTTACATTTTGATTTACTTTTGCTACGTTTCGTTAAGTGATTTGTTTGTGAGAGTGGTATATGTAATGGAAAGTTCTACAGGAGATTAACTAGATGCTTGGTAAATGTTATACCTTTAGGTAAATACATCAATGAATAAAATAATAGTAATATTGATCAAACGCGTTTTCAAACGAAATAGAAATTTCAATTGAGGTCCAGTCACTGTGAATGGTAATCTTCGTATCAATTACTGCGCTTAAAGTTTGATACTAGAATAATTGCGAAGTAGGTAGATATTTTATTCGTATTTAAGCGTAGCAGATAAGCCACGTTCGTTGTAATACTGAGCATCCGCAGTTGCGAAAAAAAGACATAAAGCGAAGCCGTGTTGCAGGTGTTTACCCCTATGCTTAATGTACTGAAATCATTGATTTACCCATCTTAAAATAAATTGCGGCGCAATTGATTTGTTGTTTTTTGAGTGTCGGAGGAATTATTCAATTCTGTGAAGGGCTTTCTCGTATTCAATTGAACCCTATTGACGACAACCTGTAGCCCCGGCTTATCAGGAAGTCAAAGCAGTGTGCCCATGCGTGGTGCTATGACATGGACCCCAAGCAAAGACCAATTATGAATGCTTATTCCAGGAGTAAAAATACATTAGTCTTGTGGTATATTGATGACAGCTGAATTTCTATTTCCAATTCATGAGAGAGTCATTGTTTTCTTGGGATGACTCTGAGTGACTCTACTCGTCGTCAGGCGGAAAGGCGGGACTTGGCGTTCTATACAGCGGATGATTCCGTTCTCTAAGCTTATTGAAAGTTTTCGGCCACATTTGAAAGAAAAATGAATATATGTCCATTGCAAATTATGTGCAACCAATTGCTACATTCAACTTTTGCACGCAGAGTGGCATTGATAGGAACATTAGTCACACAAGCACAGGCCAAGTTTATATCATCGCTCGAAAGTAATCGCTCATTAGTGACTATAAAACGATGAATCCTCGTACGCAATTTTGTTTAAGACCGCTTTCTTCATTGACATTTTCAAGTTCAGCAAAGCAATGCCTGAAAAAGATATTGAGCGAAGCTCGGATTCCGATCCATCTCTAAATGAGAAATACGCGTCAGTAACAGAAGGTGAAGCGGTCAATTTTTCAGAAGAGCGGAGGACGAATCGCGGGTTTTTTGGAAAGTTAGAGACCATTGCTGCAAAATTCAATGTAGAGCTGATAGGAATTGAGGCTGTTCCTGAAGATCAAAGGAGTGACCGAAATGTTTGGATGCCAGCCTATTTCTGGTGGGCAGCTAATATGGTGATGCCACCCGTAGCCATTGGATGCCTCGGAATATCAGCATTTGGTCTTTCATTCTGGGATTCAGTTTTGACTGTGATATTTTTTAATGGTCTTGGATGTCTCCCTGTTGCGTTTTATTCTATTTTTGGTCCAAAATATGGCCTACGTCAAATGGTTTTCTCCAGATTTTGGTTTGGTTATCATGGAATCAAAATATTTGCTGTTTTGAATGTCATTGGTTGCGTTTGTTGGACAGCTCTTAACACAATCGTTGCTGCTTCTTTGCTTCATTCAATCAATGGCGGCCAGATGCCCTCTTGGGCTGGGATTCTTGTTGTCGCACTAGGTACTTTTATTCTTTGTGTATTCGGATACAAATATGTTCATATGTACGAGAAATGGTCGTGGATTGTAACATTTGTAATTCTTTGGATTGTAAGTTTTCTGAACACCAGCGATTATGTTTTTTTAACACTTATTTTAGCTTGTGGCTCGTCTACAGATATCCGGTAATTTTGCTCCGGGAGTGCTCGCGAAAGGCCCTACAGAAGCAGGAAATGTCCTTTCGTACGGTTCCGTTCTTTTCGGTAGTGCGAATGGTTGGGCTACGTATGCTTCAGATTATGCAGTGTATCAGCCAAAAAACGCTAGCGAGAAAAAGCTCTTTTTCTCTGTGTTCATAGCGCTTTGGATGGCGCTCAACTTCACTTCGATTATTGGCATTGCCATCATGGCTGCAGCAGCAAACACTCCTTCGTGGCAAGCAACTTATGAAAAGGGTTCTATCGGTGGTCTTGTCAATTCTATCTTGGTGGAAAATTCACTCCATGGATTTGGTAAAGTTTGCGTCGTCTTTTTTGCCTTATCTTGTATCAGTGTTAGTGTTGTGAACATATATTCACTTGCGTTTTCAATGCAAATTATTTCGCATTACTTTGCTGTGGTACCTCGATTTATTTGGGCTGTTATCGGTACGGGCGTTTATTTCGGTATCTCTATGGGGGCCTACTACAGGTTCAATGATTTTATGTCGAATTTTATGAGTATCATTGGTTATTGGATCTGTATATATGAAGGCATATCACTTCCCGAACACTTTATTTTTCGCAGAGGAGATCTTGACGGTTATGATATATCGATAATCAAAGATCCAAAAAAGCTACCGCCTGGTTATGCGTCGACATTTGCATTCTGCTGTGGTGTAGTGGGTGCCGTGATGGGAATGGATCAAGTTTGGTATGAAGGCCCAAT
>JAJLWK010000200.1:0-22202 GCA_030570675.1 Myxozyma neglecta | reverse complement strand
AACAAAAACAAAAAAACAAACAGATATAAACGACCGGAGCGGTCGAGTCAAAAGCAGCGGTGCTGCGCTCTGAGGAGAAAAGATGACTTCGTGGCGGCCAGAAACTTATTACTTTGAAGCCCTAACCTTTGTCATTACGTATTGCCGGTTGAGTACGAAAAAGTGAAAAACGACGAAATCAACTGACGAAGAAACAGCAAGTAAAAAATAAACAGTCTTTGTATTCCGAATAGGTGGAACAACACAGCATATTAAAAAAGAACAACAGACAAAAGAGGGTCGAAAGGAACTTCCCCATTAGGTAAATTAGGTGCGGCGGGGGCGAAAGTTTTCCCAGACGCCGCCGACGGCGTAAATTTATTTTGATGGCACAGGCACGAGATTGATTTCCGTGCCTACCAGCTATTCAAAGAAAATTAGAACAAATAGAATAAAATATAAAAAAATGGGCGAGTTCCGACAAGCGCTTTCTGTGTTTTGCGGAACGACGAGTATCGCCTGCTGGGTGGTGTTGTTGGTTCCTCAGATGATCGATCAATGGCGCATGAAGTCGTATGTTGCTGAAGCATTTTGTCAATTTGTAGCTAACTAATCTGCGACAGGTCGGAAGGAGTATCTTTGCTGTTTTTGGTGTTATGGATGTTTGGGGATTTGGCGAACTTGGGTGGTGCTGTATGGGCCGGATTACTGCCCAACGTGGTTTTGCTTGCTGTTTGGTTTTGCTTTGCTGATGCGCTCGAGTTGATTTCAGCGATTTACTACAGATTTTTCTATGTTCCAGAGACGATTGGCGCTGTTGAAGATGAAGGTGAAGAAGGAGGGTTTGTTACTCAGCTGAGCGAAGAAGACGATATCGAGCAAGACAGAGAAGAGACAAGACAGCAGAAGATGTATTCGATCTTGAAGCAATACGTTCTTCCTCTGAGCTTTGTTTTTCTTGCTGGATTTTTTGGCTCCTTATTCAGCAGCACAAAATCAGGCGACAATCAAGAAGACAACGCCGACAACACGATCAGAATCGGACCACAGGTGCTGGGATACATATCCGCTATTCTTTACCTGACAGCGCGTATTCCCCAGATCATCCAAAACTACCGCAAGAAATCCGTTCACGGTCTGTCTTTACTATTTTTTGTGTTTTCGACCACAGGAAACATTACATACGCCTCACAGATTTTGTTATTCTCAACCGATTCCCGTTACATCGCGTTGAATATGTCGTGGTTGCTGGGATCTTTGGGCACAGTTGCGCAGGACGCGATCATTTTTGCACAGTTTTACATTTACCGAAAGGATCGCACTCACGAATACGCGATTCAGTTAGAAGAAAGCGATGAGCTGTAGAATATAGAAGAATGATATAGACAAACGTAATATAGATAAGATTGTATGTTGTTAAAATGACTAGATTACGACCAAGAACCCAACACCGACTTCCCCTGTTGCCACCACCGCCCCACTCCGCAGCATGCACACACATGCACCTACGGCTGATAACCTCGCTACTAACAAAAACAAAAAACACAAGCAAGAGCATTAGAAAAAAACAAACAAACAATGATTCATGATAAGATTACGAGCGCGCAAACTCGACCTGCGCGGACAAACAGGTGATTTCCTCAAAGTCGGCAGTGTATGCACGGGCAATGACGTTGTACTTTCCAGGAGGAATCTCACCGGGCAACTCAACAGCCTTCTTGAAGCCGATCGGTCCACGCTCAAGCGGGCACTCTTTGTCTGCCTTTCCGAGCTGCTCGCAAAGGTCGATGGTCTCCTTCACGAGCCGGATGAAGCCGTAGCGGACCTCGACTTCGACGAACGCTCCCTCGCCCACTGCAGCGTACAGCTCTCCGTCGGCTTCAATCTCGAGCTCAGCGCCCTTCTGCGGAGGATTCGGGCTGATGCTCAAATGCTTGATTTCCAGAGTCTGCTTCACGTCCAAGTCGCAGATTTCCATCGGCGACTCGCCCGGAACTGGCTTCGTTGGCGCTCCGCCCAATGCCGACACTGAGTTGCTCTCAAAGTCAAAGGGAAGCTCCTTTGCAAAAACGCCTGACGCAGACGCCACTGCGACGCCCGCAAAAACAGCAATTCCACTGAGCTTCATGGTACTTTTCGGTTGTGATTTGTTAATGTCAGCCCGCTCTTCAGCGCTGTGGGAAAAAAGACCTCCTATCGCTGATCTCAACTTACTCAAACCCTACACCCTAACCCTTAGCGCCAAGTCCGATAAGAGGTTCACCAAAGAGTTAAAACTCACTACCAATGACGACATAGTCCACCGTCCCAATCGGGCAGATTGTAAATATCCCATAACTCTCTTCTTTATTATCTACTGCTTACAACTACCATTCGTCACTCGCATCGTCTGTTCTCAGTTAGCTGTTTTTTTTCTTTTTTGTCCTTGTCAAAATGTAGTATGTGTGTACTTACCATCTCCCGACAGCTTCGTCTTGCGTTTATTCAACGCCGCCGCTATCGCATCCTGTAAACTTGCTCCCGGTCCATCTCCGCCCCCTCCTCCTGCACTCTCATGACCCCCGCCATTCTGCGTGACAGCCAGCGGTTTTTCTAAATTAGATTTATCTACTTTCTTCAAGCTTGCTATGCCTCCGCTTCCTCGAATCGACGCCAATAGCTGATCTCGTCCGCCATCTCCAGTTGGAATCGGTGGACCGTTGCTCATAGGCGGTGGCGGTGGTATTGGCGGCCCATTACTCATAGGCGGCGGTGGTGGTGGTGGTGGACCATTGCTCATCGGAGGAGGTGGTGGTACCGGAGGGCCATTACTCATGGGTGGAGGTGGTGGTATAGGAGGTCCGTTACTCATTGGCGGAGGCGGTGGTGGCACAGGTGGACCATTGCTCATCGGGGGAGGAATATGTGGCATATTACCCATAGGTGGATGCGGCGGTAATGGAGGCCCGTTAGACATCATAGGAGCCGCAGGCGTATTATTACCTGGATACGCCTGATTTGGATTGAACGCTGTCTGAGGTCGCGATCCTCGTGGTGCAGGTGGAGGTGGAGGTACCTTACCATGTTTATGAGGCGGAGGTGGTGGCGGCAACATTGTATGTTGCATACCCATCTGCGGTGGCGGAGACGCGAAATTTGACACAGGTGGTGGGACGCCATTTGGAACCGGCATTCGTGGTGGAAGTGTAGGCGGTGAAGGGACTGGTCTATTCATCAAGTTTGGAGGCGTAGGCATTCCTTCTCGTGATGGTAACGGCGGTGAAACAAACCGACCTGGCTGTGCAAATTGAGGTGCTTGTGGTTGTTGTTGTTGTCCATATGGAGGCTGCTGTCCAAAAGAAGGAGGCTGCTGTGCCTGTGGAGGGGATGTCTGTCCATATTGATAGTTTGCCCAATTCTTTTGCGCCAGCATTGGTGGTGGTGGAGGTCGAACAACAGACAATTGGGCTCCTGCGTTAGGTAGTGGTGGTGGAACATTGTATTTCATACCCGGTGGCGGGGGTTTTGCCGTTGGTGCAGGCGACGCACTCTTTGATAATGGTGGACTAGGCGTCACAGAGTTCGAATACAATGGAGGTGGATGTTGTGGTACTGGAGCCTGCGGCTGATATCCAACGCCAGGAGAGACAGATGAAGGAGGAAGTGGTGCACGATTAGAAGGAGGTGGTGGTGGTGGAACAGAATTGCTCTGTGGCGCCAAAAACGGCGGCGGTACCTTGAACAATGTCGGTGCGGGAGCTGGAGCACCTGATTCTGACGCACCGTCATTAGAGGATGGAGTCGACACTGAAGTTCCTGTAGTTTGTGCCGAAAGCGGTGCTGGAGGAGTTGGCTTTGTAGAATTCCGCGACGCCGAAGGTGGCATCAGCGGCGGCGGCGGTGGTGGTCCCTTTGCCTTTTTATCGATACGCGAAACAGAAGAGTCTGAACTTTTTGCTGCAATTAGCTGTTTTAATTGATTCGCATCGTCGTGAACAAGCATATCCTCTGTGATTCCAAGTTCGCCGAGTTTTTCGAGTAACTTCTTCATGTTCGGATCGGCTTCTTCACTAGAGTCACCAGCTCCTTGGCCAGACGCAGCGGCTTCTTCTTCTTGTTGGTGAATTTGTGCCAGAGTATAGTTATTTCCAAGTTTCTGGTATCTCAACAAATCACCACGCGGTCCAGCAGCAGCGGCAACTGGTTTCTTTTTGAGCGCAATTGCATTTTTGTTGGCAATCGTTGCTTTTGACGCATGTTTCTCCTTATGTTGTACTTTTTTGAAGAACGTGTGTGCTTCTGAATCATCTGCAAACAGTAATCCTGCGTAGCATTCTTCTAATTCAAAACTGTGGAAAAAGGCTCGGTCTTGATTGTACTGGAAATCAATATACAGCTCCTGATCCCACAGGACTCCGCGGTTTCCCTGAAACACGTAGTTGTCAGCAAATACACAAATCAATTATACTACAGCAACTATAAAACAGTAAAGTCATACAATAATATCGACAATTTTCAAGAAAAAGGTGTTTCCGGTCAAATCATTGACGAGCGTAACCGCACCCACGATGCCCGTGAATGTCCACGCAGCCGTATCCGGGTACGCAATATACAGCCGCGCGACGGCAGCCTCGATGACTTTGTTTGTCGCCTTCGGAATCGACCGCTTGATTTTGTCCTTGTCCGCAGACGTAATCAGCGACGGCATCTTTTATCTTTTTTTCGTATGCTGCCGAGTTCTGTCTCCAGAAATCGTTTGTCCGCATGCGCTGGGCCCTTGGTATTAATGATCACGTGACATTTAATATCTTACATCATAGGGCTCGATTCTCACTATCATTCATTATTCGTTACTATTATTATGCTATATATCAAACAAATGCTCTATGTCATTTCCGTCGTCAAATACTCGCGCACTCATGCTTGAGTCGCGACTATGTAACTCATACAGATTTCTAGTCCAATGCTGCATTATATCGGCAGCGGACTCAGAAAGCATAGCCTCGACTCGTGCCGGATTCCCAGACACTATCGAGAAAGGCGGAATCGTCATTGTAGACGGAATCACCGTATTGTCTCGAATCAGCACACAGTCCTTAATCGTAGCAAATTTATCAACAACACAGTTCTTGCCTATGTAGACATATGACCCTATCGACGCTGCTTCAATCAGTGTTCCGCTCCCTATTGACACAAAACTCCCTATGAGTAATGGGTAATAGTTCAGTGCGCCTTTGTACACTTTGAACGGCGGTCTAAGCACTACTCCGGCATCTAAGAATACATATCGACCAATATTTATCGATGCTTTGGACGACGCATTTACGTTTGTTTGTCTTAAATCTCCACGGATTACACAGTTGGGGAGAACAGTAGATCTTCGTCCCATAAGAATATACTGCGAGCCAACAATCACCGCTTTTCGGGATATTCTGTTACCCGATTCCTAATCTCGTCAACAGATTCTCACACAGACATCACTGAAACATACTGTCTCGATGTAATCCGTCCGTGTTGTTCTATGTGCCATTTTGTCTGTTGTCTTTACTATATCCGCTTGTCACTACTACTTGTTGCTACATCACTATTTACAACCCTGCTTACCCGGCTTGAAATTGTAAACAAAGATCAAGGGCTAGGGCTCTAAATGTAAATAGTCCATATCGCGATTCTACTTACACCTCCACAAACCACACAGTTATGATGATATAATGGTCGTATGTACTTTGTGGTTTTCAGTTTGATAGATGACTGATATTAGCAGGCTACCCGACTACGCAACAAACCCGAATGTCTCCCCACGCCAGAATTCGGTCTTGGGAAGTTCAACAGAGCCATACATTTTGTTGCCTACACCAAGACCAATTTAGAGAAAAAAAAAGCATTAATAAAACTCGACGATTTTCTCACCCGAATATTACTTGATGAGCCGCTTGATACTGTCGAGTTTGAAAAGTTGTTGGTAGATGTGGATACACTGCGTCGTACGGCTTTCAAATTACTTGATTCGGAAAGTCAGGATTTAATCTTTGCTTTACTTGATTTCGTCATTCATTACAGTAATCAGGTACTGAACTACTATAAAACTATGTACGAGAAATTACTGACATTTATAGATTCACATACCTGTTTTCCAAAAAGTTGCCTCTCGCATTCTCGAAAACTGCTTCACTTTCGCAAAGTCACTTCTCCAAACTCCCACCGACACTTCGATACCAACAAAACTACAAAAGCTTGCAACAGTCAGTTCTCTCTTACCAGACCCTAAGTACAGAATATTTGTGTCAAACATTTATTTTAATCATGGTGTCTGTTTATGGAAAAGTTTGTGTAAAACTCAGGCATTAAGTTCGTGGAAGCAGTCTATTCATGTTCAGAGACCGATCTTGAGTGCTTCCGATATACCGACGTTTGTTAAAAAGCTTGAAAGGTTAGCAATTGCAAGTATTGAGATTAATCAGAAAGATTACGCTGTAGAAGTTTTATGCGAAGCAATTACAAAGTTGGTACTGCAAGACCACTCACTGTTGACTGATTTGTCAAATACCGAATCAATGTCTGTAATTGCTACGAAGTTTAAGGATATCGATCGTTTATTAACTATGCTTGTGCATGTGATGAGTCAATTACCTAGTATCTCATTAAAAATAGTGCAATTCGATCTAGTTCCTGTACTTTGTCGAGCAACTTTATTTGAGTGGTGTGCTAGAGCTATGATTGCTAGCCGAAATTCAAAAGTCTCTAGTCTTGCAGAGGAATTCGTCAACCGCGCCTTAGTTTTGTATAAGAACTATCCTATAAGATTATCAAGGTATGGATAGTATATAGATTATGTGAATGTCGCTAATTTTAGGTTAACACTTTTGCTCTTACCTACTCAAATTTACACAAACGATAGGACAGAGACGATTGACATGATATCAGACCGATTAGACGATCTACAAACTCAAAATTATGGAAAAGATGCAGGATTGGCTCGATTTGTGAATGATCTGGTCGCATCCTTTTCACTTTATAAGTCAATCTTAGAGTACCAAGAATCTTTAGACTGTCCAAATCTTTCCGATTGTATTGAAATATGGGCATCAATTATCAATAACAACGAAATTGAGAAGCTTATTCTTGATAAATCTGCTCTTCTTTCATTCCTTTGTAAGCATTTCTTTTCTTATCCCGATCAATCTAATATTTTTAGATATCTTACGCGATTTTTTATATATTCGAGGCGATATACCATCTTTAATCATGATCTTACAATGTATGCCAAAAGTTGACGTAATCAACTCACAACTTGCATGGTCGAGTAATCTCAAGCTCAGTCAAATATACATTCACCTAGGCTACACCGGAAAAAGCTCTGAAATGCTTCAAGCAGCGTATGCTCTTACGAAGAGATTTGATGCTTCTTCCGATGAATGGGTAGAGTTATATTCTACTGATATCGAGTACCTGGTTTCTATTGGAAGTTTGGAAAGAGCTAGAGATCGGGTTTTAAAAGTGCAAGAAATTGCGGGTGGCTGTAAATGTGCTTGCGCTTTTTCTGTTGTATCAAAACTATTTAAAGAATTGGTAGGTTTTCTATTACTGTTTTGGAATTTGTTGCTAACGTATCAGGGCCGATTTGATATTAGTATCGCGTATGCGAAAACTTGTGTCAAACTAATTAATCGCTCATTAAGTCTCCAGTTTAAAAAACTACCCTCAAATTCTTCTCAGACATCACATTACTTAAATCACAATACGTGGACCTTGGTACACTCATTAATTCAAAGTTATCATCAACTTTTCTCCCTTTATGACTGGCAAGGAATGGTACGCGAAGCTGAATTTTATATTACAGAAACAATCAAGTTATCGAAGACTGTCAATTCTACTCAAAATGCGATGTTTTATCAATTTGTTTTAGCTGATTTCTATCTTCGAAGTGGTAATATAGCTAAAGCAAGTGCTATATTTGAGAATGAAGAGTTTGATTCGTCTCAATTAGATGACCCAGTTCATGTTATCCTTATTGAACGCTTTTTTATTCGATATCATTTTACAATGCGACAGATGAGCAATGCACTTGAATCTCATGATAGCGCACTAAAGAAGACCAACGAGCTGATTATGAATGATATATATCTTTCAAACTTAACTGATCTTGACGATGCATTTTCCAAATTATCAATCAATACTCCGCAAAGTTTGAAACGCGTTGACGAATACTTTGGACTACACAGAATTGAAGCAGAAATGCTTCGTGTCAACGCAGCTCGATTAACACGACAAGAAAAATGGGCAGAGGCAAAAGACCATTTACACAGGGCTGCAGAGTATAGTACACTTATTCACCGCGATCGAGCAATGCAAAGTTCTTCTGAATCTCGCTATCATTATGGAATTTTTGAAAGCTTACTTAGAACTGATCCGGTTTTTGGTGTTTTGCAAGACTCTGCTGTGTCAATACCCAATGCTATTGTCGCTAATCGTGCGAAAGCAGCTGCTGGTCCGGTGACTCGGAGTAGGAAAACTAAAGTTTACAGTAAAGGCAAAGGATTGCAGGAAGCCCAACAGTACTTATTACAGTCTCGACGGTTGATTCTTGACAGTTATTACTTTGCTTCAAGAGTCTGTTCAGTTTATGAAAGAAGAATTATTGCTAGTCGTATTGGCTCTGTTTTGTTGATGCAATCTGCTATTGACTCTCCTGATCGCGATACTACGAATCCTGCTGCAAACTACTTTCTGGGTACGTTTCGTATTAATTTAGCAAATAGGTGGTTGTTAATAATTTTTTTTAGAACTTGCTAGAGGACTATCACTCAGACGAGACGCTTCTGCTGTCAGCGAAGATTCTCTATTGGACATTACAGACTTTGAAGTTGAACAAAATCAACATTCTAACGTTCTCGATCTAAATACATTCCAGCAAGATTATATTGACATAATTCCCGAAAAATGGGCAGCGTTGTCAATAGGACTCTCTGAAACGTCAAATGATTTATTAGTTTCACGATTTGAAGCTAATGAAAGTCCATTCCTACTACGGTTACCATTAAATCGACATAGTAGTCGTGACGTTGATGAAGGTTCATTTTCCTTTGAAGATGCCAAGAATGAGATTCTTGAAATTATTCACCAGAGTAATGCAACAGCAAAAGCGTCGAAAACAATACAGAAAGGAGAGAAGATTAATAAACAGAATTGGTGGGCTGAACGTCGAGAATTAGATCAGCGTCTTCAGGGATTACTTGCTAACATTGAATACTGCTGGCTTGGTGGATTCCGAAGTATTTTATGCGGAAATAGAATTAGCCATGAACTGATGAGTAGATTTTATGATTCATTTATGTCTATACTTGCAAAGCATCTTCCTACTCGACGGGCTCCCCGAACGCGAGGTCGAGGATCAAGAGAGAAAGCAGCTGAAGTCAAGATTGATCCAAAAGTGCTTCAACTGTTTTTAGGATTTGGGAACCCGGTTGTTTCGGAAAATTCAGAATTGCTTGAGGATTTGATTTACTATGTTCTTGATATTTTACAGTTTCATGGTGAATGTAATGCATATGATGAATTGGATATTGATCAAATGATAGTCGATATTCAAGAAACTGTGCATTCATATTTTGATATGATGAATGAAGAAGAAAACAAAGTTCAACATATTGTATTAATTCTTGACTCGTCAGTACAGTTGTTTCCGTGGGAATCATTACCTTGCCTACGCGGTCTTTCTGTATCGCGGGTCCCTTCGATTTCTGTTTTACAACGACTGCTGAAGGAACGACGAACGGACGAGGGATCGTTGAAGACCATTAGTCGACAAAATGGAGGATACATTCTTAATCCTTCTACAGATTTAGTGAACACGCAAGCGTTTTTCAGTCCAAAGTTAGAGTGTTTATCTGAATGGACAGCAATAATTGAACGTGCTCCAGAAGAAGAAGAATTCAAGAATTTTTTAGAAACAAAAGATTTGGTTTTATACTTTGGTCATGGTGGCGGTGAACAGTACATAAAAGCATCACATATCAAAAATTTGAAAACATGTTCTGCAACGTTTTTATTAGGTTGTAGTTCAGGATTATTGCATGATTCAGGAGAATTTGAAGCATGGGGTACACCAGCAAACTATCTTATTGGTGGATGTCCAATGTTGATTGCAAATCTTTGGGACGTAACGGACAAAGACATTGACAAGTTTTCTAATGAGATGTTTCAAAGATGGGGATTGTATGATACTAATAATGACGTGGAAAGAGTAGACATTGGCAATGCTGTTGCAAAGTCTCGAGATTCGTGCATTTTAAAATATCTTAATGGCGCAGCGCCGGTTATATACGGTCTTCCATTACGTTTATCTTGAATAGGTATCTAATATAATAATAATATCATGCATAACAAATATAAACACATTTATTAGAAAAAAAAAACTTTAAGTGTACACCGGTTGTTTCCCAAATTGAATTAAATCCGCAGCTAAAGAGGTTTTAAAACTAACTACATCAGCCATTAAATCATCCCATTCTTGAACAAGTTCTGAGGGGAAGTAAAATGGTGCGTCCATTTCTTTTCGAAGATCTTTGACGTGACCTATCATAAGACGATTATGCCGTTTAAGCGCGTCGTTTTCTTGTAAGATAGCCCTCCGTTTCGATTCTATATTCGTCAGTAAGAAAAAAGAAATTACACAAATATATACTAAAGTAGTACTGACCCTCAACATCAGCTTTCTCCTCATAGAATTGAATAACTTTTCTAAATTTCTCTAATTCCTGCAACTGACTATCTGACTGCTGTTTCTGCGAATCCGTGCTCTTCGCTAAACTATCCTGTAATTTATTTATAGTTTCCTGCATCTCAACTAACTTCTGATCCCGTTCCGCAGCCGAGATAATATCTTGATTGACAACGGCGCGTGTTCGAATATGTTTAGCTTGACTTGCGTATCGCAGCGTTGAAAGCGTTTCGTCGTAGTCGCAGGGACTTACACATGCAATCATGGCAGTTTTACTATTTCCGCCTAAGCTGTCTTTGAGAAGCCATGTGAGCGTTGAATCGCGATAAGGTACGAGATCCTTTTTCTTGCTGGCTAGAGCGGATTCAGAAAGGATGTTAATCACGCGTCCTAGTGTTGTTAAGCTTTTGTTGATGTTGGCGCCTTCGCGAAGACGACTTCCACTTGCGCCGGTGGAGTTTGCCCGTTCAGAACCAGCTAAATCGACAAACCTGATACGAGAATTCATTTCTTCAGTAGTCTCGTCTAGTACCGGGTCGCTTTCAATTTTCTTCAAATTGAGAGTGAAAACTGCATGTGAACGACTTGAAGAATCGTTCATGTTTGTAGACGCTGTTGCGCGAAGTTTGTTGCCTTTGCGCAGTAAAGATTCAATGTCGTCAAAATTATGAACAGAGTGTGTAGAAAGGTCTTTGACGTATGGACCGTCAACGGGAGATTCTCTGACTTTCAAAGGAACAGGCTGCGTATTTGCGGATCGCGGTGCGAGTAAATCGTATACATTTTCATTATAAATTTCAAAGTAGGAGATTTTGACGGTGAATGTAGTTGTACGTGTAGTCATTTGCTTCACTCTATGAAATAAATCAAAGCACGTTTGTGGAATAATCCCCGGCTCGCCATCTGATCCAATCATCGTATAAGATTTTCCAGAGCCAGTTTGTCCGTATGCGAAAATACAGGTATTGTATCCTTTGAAACTGTGATCGAGAAATTCTTTACCAATAGTTTCGTAGAGTTGGTCTTGGCCGATTAATGGGTTCGATGTTTGATCGTTTACGGACCAGAGAGATTCGTCAAATATGAATTCTTTAGGTTCTTTAAGACGATTTGCAGAGTAGTTTTTATTCAACGGATCACTGGTTTCGGGATCGGGAAGTAATGTAGCCGTGCCAATTGCAGAGTTCATAGATAAAAGACACGGACTTCCAGCAGCGATTTCACGCGGTAGAAATGGACGTGCGCGGACTAATACGCGGACTGTACCCTGTTTATGAGCAGCAGAGTCATTTGATAGTTTTGCCAAAATAGGTATTGAACTATCTTCTGATAAAGGTCGTGGCTGAAGTTTAGGAAGAAGTGGTGTACTGGTTGTTGATAAATGATTTAACCGATGCGGACTTCTTGATAACGCATCAAGTTTAACCGGCGAAGTATCATCTTCTTTTAAAGTAGGTGCAGGTTTTCGAAGCGGTGATCGCGGTCGTGAAGTTAAGTACGTAGTCTTTGGCGACAGCTCAGCAACTGTATCCTGCGCTGTTTCAGAGACTTGCGAGAGTTTAGCAGTAGACCGACGATTCGTCAAAAAACTTGTTCTTAAACTCTCTGAACTTTTAGTAGGCGAGCGTGTTTCTAAACTCTTAGTAGAAGACCGCGTCGGTGAGCGTATGGGCGACGTCGCCAGTCTGTGAAATGTATCGTCGGAACTTGTGCTGCTGAGGTTACTTTTTATGGAAAGTCGTGATGAAGGGCGCGTAGGTGACGATGCACCGCTTCTAGCAGCAGCAGCAGCATCGGCAGGTGGATTAATATAGTACTTTTATGCAAACTAGACCCGTCCTTATCACTCATTTCAATCCTCTGTAAACAACTGGTGTCGTCAATTAGAGATTATGGAATCAAGTAAGCTTCACGATGAATTGGGAGGAGGAAACTTTATTTTTAAAATGTAAACAAAAAAAGTAAACAAAGGATAAAGTGCGGCTGCGCGGCTTATCACCTAATACCAATTATAATCGGATGAATTGATTGAAAGCTCTCTGTGTGAAAAGAGCAATATAGAAAAGGTTTGAATGTATAGATTTATTTTTAAAGCCAATATATTGTAAATTTATGTAGCTACTTAATTACAATCATTTAATGACATTTACAGCGTTTAGTTGTTTTGAAACCCTATTAACCTATTTAACGAAAGCTTCATTAGTGATTGTTATGAGTTAAAAGGTGCCTTTTTTTGCTTGCACAGTCTACGAAGTTTTTTATTGATTTTTAAATGAGTTAGCATCACCTTTTCAAGTATTTTTTTTCATCATAGCATTTCGAAGGCACAAGCAGTTTAGGGTCCTGTCTGCTACTGTGCGCTATTAACTATTATAATGAAGCGGTCACGTATCATAACGAAGTGGTTGGTTCAGTGCAATGTAGAAAACATACAGACACGTAATGATGCCTTCAACGTTAATCTTTAGACAATTGACATAAAAAATGTTTATAGATTATTTGTATAGATTATGGGATTTTGATGGCAGATCTAGTTGAGAATGAGGTAGTGTAAGTACATTTCACATTAATAAAGACATATCTACATAGAAATAGGTATAGAAAGATTACTCCAAGGTGTTGACAACGGCACGGATACAGTCACCCTGCTTCATAGCCGCAAAGGCATCGTTAATCTTCTCCAAGGGGAATCTGTGAGTAATAAACTCGTCGACCTTGATCTTGTTCTCCATGTAATCCTCGACCAGACCAGGAAGTTGCGAACGACCCTTGACGCCGCCGAAAGCGCAACCACGCCAGACACGGCCGGTGACGAGCTGGAAGGGACGGGTGGAAATCTCCTGGCCGGCAGCAGCGACACCGATGATGATGCACTCACCCCAGCCCTTGTGGCAGGACTCGAGAGCAGCACGCATGACCTGGACGTTTCCGGTGCAGTCGAAGGTGTAGTCGAGACCACCGTCGGTCATTGCGATGAGCTCGTCGGTGACGGAGCGGGAGAGTTTGGAAGGGTTGACAAAGTCAGTAGCGCCGAACTTCTTTGCCCATTCTTCCTTTGCGTCGTTGACGTCGACGACGATGATTTTGCCCGCTTTCTTTTGAACGGCACCCTGGATGACGGAAAGACCGACGCAGCCGGCGCCGAAAATGGCGACATTGTCACCGGGCTGGATCTTCGCGGTGATGGTGGCAGCACCGTAGCCGGTGGTGATGCCGCAGCCGAGCAGGCAGGTGCGGTCCATGGCGGCCTTGGGATCGACGGCGACGACGGAGATGTCGGCGACGACGGTGTACTGCGAGAAAGTAGACGTGCCCATGAAGTGGAGGATGTCCTTTCCACGGGCGCGGAAGCGGGAGGTTCCGTCGGGCATGAGGCCCTGTCCCTGGGTCGCGCGGATCTTGCCGCAGAGATTGGTCTTTCCGGACTTGCAGAACTTGCACTCGCCGCACTCGGGCGTGTAGAGCGCGACGACGTGGTCGCCGGGCTTGACGGTGGTCACGCCCTCGCCGACGGACTCGACGATTCCAGCGCCTTCGTGGCCGAGCACGACGGGGAACGCGCCTTCGGGGTCTTTGCCGGAGAGCGTGTACGCGTCAGTGTGGCAGACTCCGGTGTAGTAGATCTGGATGCGCACTTCGTGGGCGCGGGGAGGAAGAACCTCGACGTCCTCAACAGAGAGCTCCTCGCCTACAGAAAACGCCGATTAGATTAGCAATGCCGTGAAACAAGAGCTCAATTAGGAGAGGAGTAAATACCGGGTCCCCAGGCAATGGCGGCCTTGCACGTGATGGTCTTTCCAACAGTTGACATTGCGATTTGGCGTTTTGTAAACAAACAAAGAAACACAGTGAAAAAGATAAAGCGGATGCGCCGCGCCTTTTATCGTCGGTCGCCGGCCTTTTTTTCTGCTTTGCCCAGTTTGGCCGCGTCGCTGAGCCCCACCCCCGTCTTTTTCGCAGCTGACGTAATGATTATGTCAGCGCACACGTGACGACAAGAAACAGAAACTCCCAACGGCGGCGCGGCTTGCAAGAAAAAGAAAAATTCACGGGCTCGACGACGACGACGGCGAAGAGCATACAAAATGACCTCGGTGCGCAGACGACGGAAACAAAAGTCTTCGTTGCCGAAGCAGACCAGAAAAGTCAGCAACAATCGCAAAAAAGTGCGTATTTTGTCAAACGCGATCATCGCCGCGCAGTGGGACGAGAAACTCACCTTGACCCAAAAGTATTATTCCCTATTGTACCTATTACACGTATCATAATGCTGATTGACGTATAGTTACAAAAAACTAGGACTCACATCCAGACTGAGTCGACCGTCTGGCGGCGTGCAGAAGGACCTGAAAGCGCCAGAACCAGCGCCCGCGGCAACGTCTTCATCAACCGCGACAGCTGAAGCAAAGATCATCCGCGATCCCGTCACAGGCGCCGTCGACCACATCGAATACATCACCAAAGAATCCCCTCTAGACATTTCAGTCTCGCAATTGTCATCTTCGGCACAAAGCACCGATGTGATTAAGCAACTAGAAGAATACGCTGCTCGCGGTGAGAAAACACTTCCACGAACACAATCTGAGCGCGAAAAGGAGTGGATTGAGCAGTTGGTTCGTGTGCATGGCGACGATTACGAGAAAATGGCAAGAGACAGAAAGAGAAATGTGTGGCAGCAGACGCCAGGCGATCTGAAGCGTCGGATTCAAAAGTGGAGAAAGTCGCTCGATTGATCTATCCTTTACAACTATCACTATCACCTTCAAGGTACTCTACTAACACTACTCACGTATCAATACACGGATACACACACAACAAGAATATCATTGTATCAACACCTACGCCTCGCAGAATGCCGCATAAGCCACAAGTTTGCCCTTCTCTCCCTTATAAACCACCTGCGTGCCCGCGCCCGCAAAAAATACAAACCCAGGCACGGCCTTCAGCGGCTTCTCTCCAGGCGTCTCAATAGTTCCCTCGCCCTCCGTAACAACCACAACAGTAGGTCCCTCAACGCCCTTCACCGACTCGGTCTGTCCTTCACCAACTTCAACCTGCAAGACCGCAAACTCGGGAATAGGCGGGTCGTATAACTTTGCGAGCCCATCTCCAGACGCACGGGCAAAGTTCTCTGGCTTCATTTTTTGCTCTTCAACGGGCGCGCACTCGTATGTCAACATTGACACCAAATTCTCCACGTCTTTAAACTTTGGTGTAAATCCAGCGCGAACAACGTTATCACTAGCTGCCATGCACTCGATAATATCGCCTGAAATATACGCATGTGGATCTTTCGCTTTAAGAAAGATTGCTTGTCCTGCGTTTAACGTCACGTAGTTCAGCAAGAAAACACCGCAGAAAAGACCAATGTCGTGAGGAAATTGATCATGTAAACGCAAAATCAAATCAGCAAGCGCAGCATCTCCACTATCACCCGCAAATTCACCACTCTTATTCTCAACATTATAAATCAACGTCGCAGCTTCCTTCTGATACAATTCCTCAGGTGCAACCATAACCGCCTCAAACAATTTCTTTAAAAATTCCTTGTTATGTTCATCATCTTGCTCACTCTTTGGTTCCGCAATAATATTCTTCTCAAACTCACTCGCAACACTTTCTCCAACGACATTTCGAAACTCAGGAACGTCGCGTAAAAAGTGTTTAATCTCAACAACAGGTCGAAACCCACAAAATCCTTCAAATTCATTCAACGCAATAGCCATCTCAGGTTTATGATTATCATCAGGATAATTCTTTGAATCGTTGGCGTGTAATTGCGCTGCTAATTCCTTATCCGGATGCGCTTGGATTGAAAGAACTTTGCGAATTGAAAGAACTTTGAAAAGAAAGGGCAGAGTAGAGCTGCCGTCAAATTTGTTGGCAACGGAGGATCCTATCAATGACGCGTCTCGCGATAAGACCTCTTTCAAGGTCGTACCGTCGTTGTACACTTTTGATGGAACTGAAGGATGTGTTCCCATCCATAACTAACAATGTTAATAATTTACTTTAAATACAGAATAGATTCGTGGTACCTCCGCATATGGAGTATTCTCATCAATCACAAACGAAGGATCCGTAGCGGCTGCAAATCGCGCAACCGAACTATCCTTTCCGATCTTTCCCCAGTCATATTTCTGTGCGCCTGAACGCCGTGAGTAGAAATCTTCTAGCAAACTGATTTATAAGTATAGAAAAGTGACATACCGCATTGAAGTTGGAACAGTGCTGGCATTTTGAAGTCTGGTCGTGTAGTTGTCGTGAAGTGTAGTCTTTGTAGTAAAAGTAGTGCTTAATAGTATATATACTTCAAAGTATTGAACAATTGAACAAATCCACTTTCTGCCTATCAACAGGAAAAAACCTTTCAAAAAAAATCCACTACTTGTTGTATTCTAATTATACAACGAGCAAAAGCAAGGCAAAGCAGTTGAAGAAGCAGCCAAAGCGGCGCCAGAGTGCAGCCAAAACTTTAAGAAAATGAAATTGTACGCATGCGGCGCGCGGCGCGCGGCGTAGCGGACGCGTTTAGCGCTCTGCTGCTTAAGGCTGCGTATGCTGCTTAGGCTGTTGAATCTAATTGGGTTTGTTATTTGGCGGGTGGTAAACGTTTGTTTATCTTTAGACTATTTCTGCGGACTTGGACATGTGAATATGAATGCGATTGGCGATGTTGGTGGTGACGACGACGCAAGTGCTCTTAAGTGAACGCGTTAACCGCGACTTGCTCCTTACTTTCTGCCCGAACTCTGTTTCTTTTTTTTCTTTTTTATTTCTTTATGTTGTGGAGAAGATGAGAATGCTGTCAATGTTTCTTTTTATTATTTCTGTGAAGGTTGCATTGGACAGATATGACTTTTACTATGCTACTTTTAGATTCCTGACTTGCTACATGGCACTTGTGCCCATTAAAGATAAACCAACATAGTTACAACAAATAATAACAAAAAATAACAAGATTAGGGAAATCATGAACCATTTGATGTATGTTTACAAGGTCTAGAACAAATAATTATTGATTAATTGATGCTTTTTTGGTGAGATTTTGGTGAAATTTTGAGAGGCGCGATTAGGTTATTCTAAGCGAGGTGTCTTTGCAAAGTAGATTTCTATTAACAATCCATAATACTAATTACACACTGTTCACTAAAACAATAATCAAGAAAAACAAACAAATACACCGTAGCACAAATTCACCACCGAAGCACAACTCATCACCAAGCGTTTTTACCCCGCCAAATCCCTCCCGATCCCCTCTGTACCACGTGACTCAAACTTGTCATCTGAATTCATCCGAAGCTGAAATCAAGGCCTTTTCGACTCTGAACTACCACTTCAGCTTTTTATACTTGTTTGTTGACCGCTTTCTTTTTATTTGGAAACTGTAAAGATATAACGCAATAATGTCGTCGATTGAGGAGAATGTCGTTGTTAATGACTTGAGTTTTTATACAAAGCTGACGGTAAGATGCTTGAGTCATGAGCATTAGTTTGATTGAAATGACAATGGTAAAAGATATATACTGACAATTATAGAAAATACCCGATGGTGTAACTACCATTGCAAAAATATTCTTTGTTCATGGTACGTATTTTCTACATTAATATAAATCAAAAATCATTAACTCAATAAAGGCTTCGCCGAACACATCAACCGCTACAACGAACTCTTCGACATCCTCTCCACAAAAGGCATTCAAATCTTCGCCTTTGACCAACGCGGTGCAGGTAAAACATCTCCCGAGCGTAAAGACTGGGGTATGACAAACGAGAAAATGGTCTATGACGACATGGATGCGTTCATCGCGCGTGTCGTTAAAAAGGATTCCGAAGAGGGTGGTCTCGTGCCTTGGTATATGATGGGGTTTAGTATGGTATGCTCGGCTTTTATTTTATCATACTGTATTTTAAGTACTAATGCTGTTAGGGGGGTGCTATTACTTTGAATTACGCAGTCAAAGGCGTCTATCGTGACTTATTCACCGGCTACATCGCAATCGCACCTTTAATCCTCCTTCACGTACGTCCTTCCCTTTCCCCTAATTTTCCCCACAAATACACTAACAACACCTTTAGACCCGAACACGTCCAAGCGCTGCTGTTTATTACGCTTTATTAGGCATCAGTAAACTCATCCCTCGTTTTCAATACTTTACAGCCATCGACGTTAGTTACCTTTTTCGTGATGAGAATGAGGTTGAGCCATTTATGAATGATCCCCATTGTCATGGGTACTGTACGTTAAAACAGATGTCGGATATGATTGATCGGTATGTTTTTTTCATAAAATTTTTTTTTTCTATACTTTTTTTTGGATTGTGAGATTAATTGTTTCTAGGGGACGAAATCTTCTAAAGGATAGTTATGTCTCGAAAATTGCTCAGCGGTCAATTTTAATTATTCACGGCGACGATGATAAGGTTTGTCTACAAAGCATCAAGTACTATCTGTGCAGTATGCTAATTAAACTTCTAGGTCAATTCTTATGAAGCATCAAAAGAATTCATCGAAAAAGTACCAGTCAAGAATAAAACATTAATCACCATGAAAGGTGGTTATCATGAATGTAAGAAACGACGCTTTGAGAAGTTTAAAATGAGATTTTATTAATTCAAGTAAAATAGTGCACCATGAACCGCAAGAAGACAGACAACGCTTTTTTAAAGAACTTATTAATTGGATCGAAAAGGACTCTGCAAAGTCTAAAGTTTTACCGAAATTGTAAACTTTGTTTTTTGATTTTTGAAATTACTTGCTTTTTTGGCGTGCTACTTTTTTTTTGTTTGTTGTGGATTGTTTTATTTTTATTTTTGTTTTGCGTTTGATTGTCGATTAGTATTTTTTTTTTTTTTTTTCAGAGTCTGTTTTTGTTTTTGTTTGCTTGATTTTTGAATGTTTGGGGATGGGTTGGTAATACTTTCTAAGTTTCTGTAACTGTAGTAATAATTTGTTGTATTATAATAGCCTACTGTTTTGAGTCTTCTGAAGAATTTATTTGATTTATTTAAACTTCAGTGAGCCGAGCGCGGTATGTTTCTGACTTCTGATCAGTTTCCAGATTGAGCAAGAATATTGGAAATTCACTCCAACTTTAAAGAAATATACAAAAATTTGAGTTAGAGTAAGTAAAAGATCAATTTTTTTCTAAAAAAAAAAAAAATTACGCTGAATAAAATACCTGTATCAAATTTAAATAAACTACTTGAACAGCAACTCAAATAAAACAGAATCGATCGAGATTTCAATTAACGAACAAATCAAATATTCAACTCAAAGCAAAAATACTAAATATAATTAAAACTACAGACCTCAACGTATTAATTCTCATTTTGCTCCATCCCACTCCTTCCATTACTCTTACATCCCTTTGTACCCCAGAAATTCCTACTCTCAAGAGCATTTAAACAAAGTAAACGCCTGATCTTCTGTTATCAAAAGACTCTCTATCTTTATCAAAACTAGCGTAAAACTCTTCCAAATTACGACTTAACGGTCTCACACAGCCCCTGGCCGACGATCTTCTCTTGCTCTGCATATACTCGTGATATCGCGCAGAGACTTCCTCGCTATCAAGTTCTCTGATATCTTGGATTGAGTCAATAAAGTCAGTCTGTAGCTCAGATGACTGCTTGCTACTGCGCTGTGAGATAAATGATAATATGGAGACTTTCTTCTCGACTGTTTGTGAAGGTTGTGCTGGATTCGAGTACGATCTGTGACCAAGATTAGGAATTGAGACGTTTAATGGAATTTGAAGTTGTCGGCGTTGACTGTCTCGTTTTTCTTTAGTCTTAGCCCTTTGCTTCTATGTCACCGCAAAATCATTCTGCTCATTCTCAATCGTGTCCGAAAGAGTTTGAATCGGCGGCATTGTCTTTTTCGAGGACTTTCGCTTCGACCAAATGGAAGAAACAGTGTCGTGGAAGCTTATTTTCTTATGAAGCATTGGTTTCTTCTGGACCGTTTCTGAAGCAGGAGAGTTACTGTAACCTGACACCATGAAGTCTCTGTGCGACTCAAGTGAAACGCTCGTATGGCTTGACGTTTCAGAATTCAAGCGGCTGCGGTCCCGAGTATGTTCGCTGGAACTATCAGAGTAGACAGGTTTCATCCACACTGAATGGAATCTAGAACTGGGCGGTGGGATACCGTCAAGTTCGTAGTCTGCTGCAACCGATGATGCGTCTGAGCAGCGGCGCACTGTTGTTGTGGCTGCTGTGGTGATGTCTTCGATGTGTGAGGCTTGCGTTTCTATCGCAACTGCGTCGTCGCTGGAGCCAGTCACGGCGCTAGCGGGCTCTTCAGCACCGTTGTCCAGGTAACTTTCCTGTTCACGAATACACCATTCCTTGTTAAAGTTCTGTTTCTCCGATTTCGGGGTCAGTAACATAATGTTTAATCCATTAAACGAGTTAATCGGCGTCAAACGATCCTCGTATTCCTCACCATCTTCACTCTTTTCCACTATTTGGATTTCTTCTTCTTCTTCTTCTTCAGAATTCGCTTTAGTAAGAATTGGTGGTCGCATCAATCGTGAGCGTATATACTCACTGGCTTCTGCGGTACGTCGTATTCCAGGAAACAAAGGTATCCTACGAACTTGCTTTACTGGCGGTTTCCTTGGTTTGATAACGTGCGGGTTCTCTATAACCGACACTGGTTCAACTTCTGGGACATGACGTCCAGTATGCATCACTTCTGTTATTCTGTCAATGAATGTCGCGTCTGAGTAAAGAATATACGTACTCTGAATTGTCTGTGTTAAAACATCTGTTTGCTGTTCTCGCTGAATCCTCGCAGCTTCCAACTGTAAAAGCTCTCTATGCTCCTCCTGTATCATCTTCTCTCTTCTTCTCCGCAATTCGCCCTCCGAAGCAGTCCTAACAAGATCTAAAACACTATCTTCTTCACCAACGTCACTGTTCACATTATCTTCACGACCATCTTCGTGTTTATTATACCTCGACCCAGTCGGACTAGCTGTCTCTGTGCGCGGAAGACCTGAAATGTACTTGAGAATACGCTTATTCTTCTCCTTCCATGCGCGCTCATGCTCTTTAGTCTCTTTGACTTGCATCTGTGCGTTCGCTGTATAAACAGGACGATGCTCAAGGTACCTATCGTGCGCCAACATTATAATAACCAAAGTACAGCTCAATTGTCTGAGAAATAAGTGTGCGTATTGTCTCAAAACAAAAATTCAGGAATGGGGATGGAGCAACAAATGAGGCAGACCCATGGCTGGTTGTGGTTGGTGAGGCCGAGTACGAATCTGGAAACGAGGCGGGGCGCCCATACTTGGTTCCATCCAGCCTTCTCACATTACGATACTGTCTCGTGACTCTTAAAAGCTATGAGTATAATTCTCGTTAAACCATCCTTTTCGTATTCCGTTATAAAATCAGAAATAATTCGTCATAAAATACCCAATTGCCGTAGAGTAGTAATGTATTGTTCAACAATTGGGAGTTTTGACTTTTCCCAATACGGGGTACAAAAGCTGGTGCGGCCAAAAGTCAAT
>JAJLWK010000199.1:0-22199 GCA_030570675.1 Myxozyma neglecta | reverse complement strand
TCATGCTCGCCAGGAGCAGGTGGAGCTTTACATGAAGGAGCTGATTGAAAAGAATTTCAGTCGTCCAATTCGTATGCTTATTTCTGAGCCGATTTTGCTTCTTATTACTATCTACACTGCGTTCGTTTATGGTATCTTGTACCTTTTGCTTGAAGCGTATCCTATCATCTTCGTGCAAGGATACGAAATGAAGATGACTACTGGTATGCTTCCATACTTGGGTATGGTTGTTGGTCAGCTTATCGGTTGTGGAATTGTACTTGCATTTGAGCCTCGAGTTTTGCGCGCTATTGCCGCCAACGGAAATCGCCCCGTACCAGAGATGCGTCTGGAAGCCACAATTATTGGAGGAATTATTTTCCCTATTGGTATGTTCTGGCTGACTTGGTGCGGTGCTTATCCCGAGCATGTACACTGGATGGCACCTACAGCTGCTGGTGTATTTGTCGGAGCTGGAATTATTTTGATTTTCCTGTCTTGCATCACCTACTTGGTTGAATCTTACTTGATGTTTGCCGCTTCAGCAGTTGCGGCTAACACTATTCTCCGATCAGGATTCGGTGCTGGTTTCCCTCTTTTCGCATCAGCTATGTTCCACAACTTACACACACAATGGGCCGGTACATTGCTTGGATGTATTGGAATTCTACTTGCTCCTGTGCCGATTCTTTTTTACAAGTACGGCAAGCGTCTTAGAAAGGCATCCAAATATGCTCCAAACATTTAGTTGGAGATTTGCATTCTTTGATCTGAATAATGGGGTATGAAGAGATACCAATTGCATCTATGGGTTTTTAATTCAATCGCTTTGTTTCAATTGTTTATATAAGTTGCACAACATTAAGCTTCTCCTTGGTTTATGAAAACTGCATTTTTTTGCGTTCACATCACATCAATTTTTGCTTCTTAATGTGTGTTGGGTAAAAAGTAACATTTGTTTGTTTCTCTGTTAATATCTAATCTGTTTTTGTGTTGGTGAAGTTAAAATTAATAAAATGATAGAGCATTTAATTTAAGTGGATTATAGAGTACGTTGTCGAGCACAACCACTTTGTTTGTTTTGCAGCTTGAAAACTCCGAGATCTCGGAGTTTTGTCTGCCTTTTGCTATTTTACAGGTAATAATTTTTAAAGTTGCCGATCTTGCTGTTGCCAATTTTGGACATTGGTCAATAAAGTTTACTACAATGACGTCTTCACTGTCTGGCTCGATTTGCGCTGACTTGTCGTCATTTTGTTTGCGCGTAATGACAGCCAAATACGAAGAACTTGCCAATTCACAGTTTCTTTTTCCATCCGTGACATACGTAAATGTTGCCAAATCTTTAACAACAATAGCCCAAGGACTATGCATACTGCTCTTTGATTCTGTTTTTTTATAAAGAAAAAGGCCGAAAAAAGCTCACTTGTTTTCACTGCTCGGCAAATATGTAAATAGCCGCCTATAACCTTAATTTTGTTTCTCGTAGATTCGCGTAGTTTAAAGTTTTTGCAAATAATTACTAATGCTTCATGTAACAAAGTTGAATTTTATGGATTTCGAGGATTTGATCAGGAGTTTGATTTGGGAGGTCTACTGTATGAAAAACGGCTCGCAAACACAATGTCGAGTGTATTTGTTTTTCCAATCATCTTTTTGATTATCATTGTACTCGTTTTACTTCTTCCAGTTTTGAACGGCATCGGGTCTTACAGTATTCAAAAACAAAAGCCACTTAAAGGCTCCTCGAAGAAAAACGATGATGATGATGTTGATAGAAAGGGATTTGTCAAATTTAAACTTGCTGAGGGAACAAGTAGTTCAATTGCGAGTCGGAAAAATAAATCAAATTGGAATCATACGATAGATTCAGAAGATGAAGATGAAGATGAACAGGGTTTACAACCGGAGTCGAATATGAGAATGAGAACCACGAATACAAAAGGATACGAAGTCTGAAGCACTGAAGAGAACCAACTGGGTATTCACCAGTGTTTTTAGACGGAATATGAATGACAATAATTTTCTTAAAGTTTGGCGTTTTCAAAGTTTTGGAATAAATGTACATATTTTGCAATAATACGGCCCTTGAGGCATAGGAGTAACGATTTTGGATATTTGGAGTATAAAGAACTCGTTTAGAAATGATCTCGGTTGGAAGATAATATAACCACTGATATGAGGGCGTATGAAAATTCCAATGGTGAAATAAACAAGATTACTATTAAGAGATTTTATTTGTGTCAGTTGTTTCTCTAATGCGTAACTCATTGTTTAGCAGATTAAACAATGCTATGCCTGATATATCAAGTTAATGAGAGTTGGAAGTCGTTATTGTGGATTTTATTAGCTTTAATTATGTTGGAAAACAGTCAGCTTAGAATTATAGTGTAGTTCAATTGATTTAGTTGACAGTAGTTGTGATTGTTATGATGGTTATGTGAAGAGGGATACGTATTGGCAAGCTATTTTGATCATAATGAAAAGAATGTAGCAGAATCTAACACAAACTCGCACAAAGAGTGTCTCAAAGTCAATGTGTACTGAATGATATTTACGAAAGTTGAAGCGAATGATAAAAAGATGGGTAAGCCTTAGAGTTTCATATTTGGTTTTTAATTACAATTACTAGAGGCATTTATTGGTGGTCGAAGGAAAGTGTTAACAACCCTTACATAAATTACTACTGTGCAGGGAGTAAAACAGAGAAACGAAGTTTGGATGGAATCAATTCCGCACTGTCTCATAATTGTTTTTGTTTGGCACTTTTGTCTCAGAGTAGTTGCAACCTCAATATACTACTTATGCAAACGGCCGGTGAGTAGCTGCAGAAAATATACGTATTTTGCTGCCTAGTTTAATTAAAATGGCTAACGCTAATTATACTTGGGATTGCTAATATCTTTACATGCGTAACAGCGTTGAATAGACGTTAATTGAACAAATAGTGTAGAGACTCAATCGAACGTTTTCGTCTCCTAAATGGTATGGTAGAATAAATATGATGAATATTAATAATGAAAATAATACATAAAAAATTAGATGAAATCCGACCCAGCCCATGATCAAAAAATGAAAAATAAGAAATAGAAATTGAAATAGTCAAGAAAAGTACACCAAAACCCCAAAATACAAATCTAGGAAGGAATAATTTCATCTTGATTCCGTCTTATAGCTTCACCTAATGTCGTGACAGCAACAAATGATGTCTCCGAAGTATTCTCCGATCTTGGATCAGTTGATTCCTTAGGATTTGTGACGGTGACGACATCAGCATAAGAATAGAAACTCAGACGATTAGTAGGACTAGACGAAGTCGGTGATAATGAACTGTCTTTCCGTGGGGAGGTATTCGTATTCGATACTGCAGATGTCAGTGAACTTGATGATGGACAGTGATGAATCGAGGACCGATGTGCAGAAGATATTATAGACACTACTTCCACATCATCAGGATCAGTAGTATCGTTTGTCAGAATTTCACAAGATGCAGTGAGCACCGGCGGTATCATGTTTGCGCTATGGTGATGATTTGGAACCACACAGGGAGCAAGTGCTGCGTCTTCCACTTGTCGCTCAAAAATCATTGAAGATGCAGAAGAAGTGCTTTCAAGCGGTCCAGAGACTGCTGTTGATGTACTGGCCTCATTAGACGAGCTTATTGCTGATGAAGCGCTAGAACTTGATGCAGCATCTGCTACCGTCATACTGTTTTTGATGGAAGTGTTGATACTGCTGATAATGTTACTGTCTTCGTTGCTTTCGAGTTCGGTAATGACACTGCTGTTAATATTATTTACAGTTGATCTGCGCTGAGGTTGCAGAGAACTTGCTGGCCTATGTTTCGTTGACGATCCGTGAGCAGGCGCGCTGTAGTAGGACTTGGGCTTTGGCCGAGGTTTAGGCTGTGGAAGCGGATGCCTCGCGACTCCACTTGGATCACGAGAGTAAGACTTTTGAGGAGGAGGAGCAAATTGATGAGGCAAGAAAAATCCGGTATCTTGTGAAAGATCGATGTTGGGATGCGATCGCTCTTGCTGCTGATGAATATACTTTTGCTGATGCTGATATCGTGCCTCGGACTGATGACGTCGTTGCATATTTCGACCACTTTGTAGGGTTAGGTCATTACCAATTTGGGAAGACGATGCCGAAGTGAAGGAAGTTCTGATCACCGGTGAAACAGGAACTGAATGTTTGCTGTTGAGCATGTCTGTAGAAGCGCGACGAGAGAGCGGTGATCGACGGAGCTCGTCGATGGAAATTGCTGTAGTAATTAACTGTCCAAGAGATACATTGCCATGTTGCATTGTGAAAGTTGATGATACCCGTTTCAATGCCGGAAACCTTGAAGGAGGTTGTTCGGAAGGCGGCTTTGGCCTTGGAACCATAAGGCCGTCAGCAGGATTATAGGAGTCGATCACACTACGCGCGTTGCGGGCAACAAACTGTGACGAAGTAGGGTATGCCCCTGAAGAAGGGGTATATGCAGCCATCCAGGCGTCCGAGTCTAATGTGAGAGATTCTTCAGGAGACAGCGTATCATCATCTAGAGCTGTCAGTTTCTTCTAGTCGTAATACCATAGCAATAATTCCTACCTCCATAGCTAAAAGCAGAGGCTCCAAACATTGCAATGGCTGCTTCTCTCGAAGCTGGAGGAGTACGCTTCCGTCTGAATGAAAAAGGACCCATAAAGAATAAACGAGTGTGTAGAGAAACGGATTTGTTGAAGGTTATCCAAAAGATATTGTTCAAAGCGTTAGATGCTCAATTGAGTCTGTGATTGAATATAATACAAAGTTGAACGTGTTCAAAATATGTACTGAGAAGAAGCCACGATTAATTAACTATACGGTACTTAATCTGGGATTTTGTTGGATGCAAAATATATAGCTTTATAAACGTCGCAGCAAAAGAATTCGTAACGCGATACTGTCGTTGAATGGTGTGAAACGCCTTTGTTCAGAATATGTCCGAGAAAACCTCAGTTGAAGCAACTAACTTCTGTCGTTTCTAAGCAGGTCTAAAAAAAAGCGAGTGTTTTCAAAAGCAGAAGCCAATAAGTAGTTTAATCAAGAAATCTGCAAAGGAGTTTGCGGACGAACAAAAATCAATAGCGAGCGTGAAAATCAACAAAGTGGAAAAAATGAAAGAAAGATAGAAAGGTTGGCGACTGAGTGAATTGGCAGAGCGAGTCAAAACAAAAAAACACGAAAGTTTAGAGCGATCTCGCGATTAGCAAACTCTCTTTCTCCCGTTGCGGGCTCCGTCCACACTTCAAAGCAGAATAGAAGTAAAGAAAAAGGAATAAACTAGAAATGTCGAAAACCCTAGAGACCAGGCGTATTAAATTTGCGCACAAAAAAAAAAAATGCTGAATTCATGCAAAAGTGTTTCCTCCGTGTTAAACGCACGGCACTAAATTGGATTTTCCTGCCCCGCCCTTAGTTCCCAGCGTCATGCCAAAACCGTCTTCTGCATCTGTGCTCAGCCACTTTGATTGCCACGTTCTTATCCATGCGCCTCAATTTGATCGCCAAAAATAGGAACGTCGCCGATTTGGGCAACCGCGATCGACAAATTAGAAGCCGCAGCACCCAAGTTTTTGCATTGATTCTGCCCAGGAAACCGCCGTGTAACAGAAAACTTTATAAATTTGCCGAACTAATCTGAGTACAAAACAAAAACCCTATGAGCAGTTCATGACCATAAACCCTAATGCTCTAAATTACTTGCTCTTCATAAAATAATAAAAAATAAAATAAAAAAAATCTTTAAACCCTTCTGTCCCTACGTTAACGCACAGCAAGCGTCAACACTAGCTAACTCCTTGATAGACAATTTATTGCTTTACAGACTATTTTCGTAAGTAATGTACTTTTCGATTTCAGCTGCCATGGCCTTGACATTGGCCTCGTCGCGCTTCAAAAGGGGTCGTCGCACGTGGCCGCCATAGCCAAAGAAATGCTGGAGAGCGCACTTGGTACCTTCAGGTCCAAGGTTTGTCAAGTAGTAGTCGCTGTCGGACAGAGCCTGCTGTGCGACAAACGCCTCCTCGTAATTGCCTTCGGCGAACAAGTTAAAGACACGGACAACGGTCTTGGGAGTAATATTACCCGGTCCAGAAATGACACCCGCACCACCAACGGAAAGAGCTTGGGTAAGGAAATCGGCCATACCGGCAATGCAGAAGTATCCGCCAGTCTCATAAGTGGAAGTCTTGTTGAGAGGTCCAATGGCCTTAACAGCACCAGCAACACGTGCAAGTTTTCCCGAGTTGCCGCAAGTAAATTTAGTGCCAATGATGTTAGGGTGCGCTGAGAGCTCGATTAAAAGTTCTGACGAGATGTCGACACCCGCAGTAACGCCCGGATAGTTGTAGATAATGATAGGCAACGGCGACTCGTCGGCAACACCAGTGAAAAAGTCACGAATCATGTCGTTGTTGATGAACGAACGGTAGTATGAGGAGCAGACCATCAAAATAGCATCGGCGCCCGCGGCAGCAGCGTCCTTAGCAAGCTGAACGGCGCCCTTAACAGACTGGTCAGTGACACCAGCAACAAGCGAGACGTCCGAAAATCCAGCAGCATCAAGCGCTTTACGGGTTGTAGAGTTGACAAGCGATCGCTCTTCAGGCGAAAGCATGACTCCCTCTCCGTAAGAGCCTAAGGTGACCATAGCCTTAACGCCAGCCTCTGCCAGTCTTACGACATGTTTTCCGATTGTAGCAGTATCAATCTCATCATTCTCAGTGTAGAAAGTCACAGTTGGCACCCAAACGCCAGCAACAAGTGATCGAGTCATGATGTGTCTATAATATATGAAAAAAACAACAGAGAATTGTGTATTATGAGTAAAAAAAATTGGGGAGGGGTGACTTTCTATGTAGGCTTATATATGCCCCGCGTGGGGGTGTACCCCGCGTTTTAAATATTTGCCGCACAAATGTTTATGTCAGCGTGGGGGCAGATACCGCTAAAGTGAAGTTGATTATTTTCAAGATTTGTCTAAGTATTTACAATTAAACTAATTTTTGCCAAAGAAACCTGCATACGCCGCACGCTCTTTGCGTTTACGCTCTGCGATTTTAGATTTGGCGCTCTCGAGTTCCTTGATAATGGCCTTGTCACCAGGCGCAAACTTGAGTGCTTCAGTAAGACTAGAGACCGCGCCTTCCTCATTGCGAGATCGCAGATGCCCCACGCCGCGTCGGTAAAGAGCTTTGGCTTTTTCAGCGTCACTGATACCGTCAACGACCAACGCGTTATCGGCGCTCTTGACTGCGTCAAACGGTCGTTCAAGTTTTAATTGTACAAGCGCCATGTTCAGTAGTAGGCTGATTTTCAATTTATCGAATAGCGGTGCTGTAGGCTCGTTGGTGTCAGGTGAGAAGTAATTAAGGTATCTCAACGATTTCGCATACTTGTCAAGAGCAAGTTCGAAATTTTGAGCCTTGAACTGTGCAGATCCGATATCTTTAATCTGAGTAGCAAGCTGTAAGAGTTGCTCAGTAGTGCGCTTCTCGCCTTTAATCTCATCTTCGTCTTCGGGGTATTCCTCTAAGGTGTCACCTGTGCCATCACCACCAGTACTCCGGGAAGCAAGAGCTTCTTCATAAGTGATCTGTCCGCAGTCTTCGATCACACAAGGCTCTAATGGTTTATCACCCGAGTCGGTCTTTTGCGACTCTAATTCTCTAACCAGCGATTTACCGAAAAACACTTGTCCAAAGACAACATGCTTACCATCCAAGTGTGGTGTAGCAACAGTTGTGATGAAAAATTGAGATCCATTAGTTCCTGGACCGGCGTTTGCCATAGAAAGTAAGAACGGCTTCGAGTGCTTAAGTTCAAAGTTCTCGTCGTCAAAGCGATCTCCGTAAATCGATTCACCTCCCGTTCCATTTCCAGCAGTGAAGTCACCTCCCTGGATCATAAATTTGCTAATAATTCGATGGAAAGACGAACCCTTTTAACAATGTCAGTAAACTCTGGACTACATGTAGTGGCATTATTAATTACCTTGTATGACAATGGCTTTCCAGACTCGCCTATTCCTCTTTCTCCAGTGCACAGAGCACGAAAGTTTTCAGCAGTCTTTGGAACAACTAAATAATTAGAAAAACGGAATAGCTAATATCTATAACTACTCATACCATCATTGAACTTAAAGGGTTGTTAGCATATCAACTACCAACAGAGATCAGTCACATACCAGCTCAAAGATTATACGGCCGCGTTTGTTTCCGGCGATAGACACATCAAAGAAAACAAAGGGACGATTCTTCACAATTTCTGGATCAGTTGAAATAGTAGCCATTTTTGCACGAAATGCAGATTGAGATGATTAATAGAGCAGCGCTAATTAGTACTTGATTTAAATAGAGCCGCGCGAATGTTCCTGAAAATTCGACTTGCTTCTTGGTGAGGCTTAACTCGAAATCGAAGTGGTGAATGAAATTCTCATAAGCTTATAGAAAAATATCGAAAAATACAAGAAATGGGTTAGTTAGGAGATGCAATCAGAAAATTTTTGGTCTTTCTTGTTGATGATTTTCATGAAATTTGACGGGTATATTAGTCATAAGAATAAATACTCGAATGCAAGTATTATCAATTGTCAGTTAAACTTACTTGAATTTCATTTGATCATAGTTGCAAAACGTCGCAGAGTAGCATCATAGTGATTAGTGACTAGTTACATCAAAATCTCTCAAACTCCCGATTTATTATGGAACTTGACCCTTTTATATAACCAAAGTCTGCTAATTACAGTAAGGAAGAAAATGGTTGAAAAGCCTTTACGACATTGAAATAACTGCAGATAATATCCAAAGCACTTTAAGGGCGTGAAAAAGAACATATGTGGAAATTTTGAATTTGAGATGAACATTAGAGAACTCGATATTATTTTTAATGCGGGCATATAATTTGGGATGTCGTGAAAAAAGTCATGTAGCAATTGCAGTTTGTTATCTTTAAATAATTTATAAAAATGGAAGTCTTCTTATCTTTAATTAAACTGCAGTGCAGTCGTAGGAATTACGAAAACCGTAACCGCCGATTCCTAACATTGTCTAAAATTTTATTTCAAAAAAAGCCCGTGGAAAAGATGAGCCAACGAAATTAATTTGAATAGCATATGGCCTCAAATCTATTAAATACAGCGTAAAAAAGGAAAGAGACCGAGGAAATTGGTACGAAGGGCTGCCACCAACAGACTAGAAACATTCTGGAAAGCAATTCTGGCTGTTGATGTACAACGGCGAGGAAACAGAGAAAGCAGGAATCCAACAAACATGCGCTGCTGTTTCTACAAAGCCGAGTGATAAATAGCAGGAAAATGTTTTTACGTTTACGCTAGTAATTAATTAACAGAGCAAAACGGGTTTTCGTCTAAGTGACGGTCGGAGTCTGAACAGTGGTAATGACACAACGATGATGGATGCGTAATTGGTGCCGAACCGAGGCTCTCATTACCGTATTAGCGCATGTTAGATAAAGGAAGGCAAAATAGGCTCGACCACTTGGGAGAAATCGAGCGAAAACAATAAAAAATAAATGAACAAAAAAAAAAAAAAGAAATGTTAAACGGCGAGGAAAACCCTACAGACGATTAAAGTCGGCTGATCCTGAACTAGCAGGACACAAACCACTCGTTTTGCTGACAGCCTCGGAAGTTGTTTGCTGCCGTGCGACAGCTGGGCTGACTCGTTATCGGTGGCTGCCGGAAAAACTATATCGCGAGCGTCTTCGCTTGTCGGCAGTTTGACGACTGCTCACGCGCTTCTGATCGAATATGAGTTTGTAGTAACACAAAGAATTGAACAGCACTTGCACTTATGCATCTATAAACCAATTAGTGAATTACGGAGTAGGGCCCGGCGAGTAATGCCGGAGCGAGTAGGAGAATGCGAAAGCACTTAACCCTATTGACGAAGATCTAAGCCCTACTCTCATGCTGAATTGTGCGTTTTTAGACAAGCAAAGTATGGGCGGAAGAAAATAAAACCGCACGTGAGTCGCCCGCCGCCGGAGGATCCGTCACCGGCCTCCGCATCACGCCAACAGCGGCGTTGTCAAGTCTTTACTTGCAGCTCTTCCTTTGCTGGGTGTAGAGGACGTTCTCCCTTGACACCGGACAATCTAAGCAAAGCAGCTGTGTGCGTTTGCACCCGGCTGTCGGATTTGGATTCTGTCTTCGCAAATGGACGATTCCGTGCTGGAAGCCGCGCGCGCTCAGCGGCGGACGGAGCCCGGCTCGGGCCAGCTACCCAAGCTCACGCGGCGCGCGTCCATCAACCTCGCCTCGCTTGCTTCAGCGCATCCGCCCGTCTTTGCACGCGACGCTCTGCCGCAGCAGGCATATCTTGCTGCCCAGGCGGACGATCTCATCATGAACCAGGACAAGTACTACCATTCCCGTCCTGACGTTCGTGTGCCCGCTTTCAGCAGCCGTCTCCCGCAGCCGCTGCCCGCCTCGCCTCCCACCACCCAGCGTGCCCTGCCGACCGTAGCTCCTCCGTCCGCTGGTCTCTCGCCGAGTCAGCAATCTTTTCTGCGGCATCCCTCTGTCGAAGAAAGCGCTAGTATCAGCGAAAAACCCAGACCGCCGCAGGCCGATTCGAACTCTAATATCACCGAAAAAAGATCTGTGGAGGACGACGACGACGACCAGAACGACTTAGATTCCGACTCTGACGAAGAAGTCAAGTATGACCTCACTTTGCCCGCTGAATGGAGCCATCTTCTTGCCATTATGAAACGTATGAAAGGCGTAATTCGTGGCTGGGCCAAATGGCAAACACAAGGCGCTCGCGGAAGGTACCTCCCTTTTTTCTTTCTTTTCTTTTAATGTGTTTTCTGTTTGTTTGATATCTTAAGAATTTGTACTGACTGAATTAGTGGGTACTGCTATACAGAGGAATTTTCTGGCGCTCTTCTGTTTGAGCAAAAGGATTCTGTAGCAATTCTCATCAATGATCTACGCGGTTGCACAGTTTCTCTTTCTTCTGTCTCATCTACTGCCATCCAAGTCATATCCTCGCGAGACGCATCTAACTTTGCTATTATCGAGCTAGATTCCGCCGAGGAGTTCAACAAATGGCTTGCTGTTCTCATATCCTGGTCACCATTGCGGGCTGCTGGCGTTGCCAACCGTCTCCTCCGATTCAGATATCCCACTCTCGACTTCCCAGTTGGTGGCTCCACAAATGCTACGGCTTCTTTGCAAACACCAGCTACAGACACAACTGAGAAGTCTTCTGTGAAAACTCCGGCTCCCGTAAGAACTATCAAAGTTGGGCAACTTGAGCTATGGGACCCTAGTGCCAGACAGCAAGTGCCAGCTTCGTCGTCATCATCATCATCAAAACGGGGTACAAACAAGTTGTCATCCTCTTCATCTAATATGCCTTCCTCGTCTTCTTCATCTTCTGCATCTTCATCATCAAATTCAAGACTATGGATAAAAGCTTCCTGTCTACTCAAAACTAACGGAGAATTGCAACTTTTTCCTGAATTACAAATGTCACAAACAAGCAAACCTGGCGCTGTTGAATACAAACAAGTTGCTTCATCACAGTCTAATTCTAGCAACTCCGCAAATATATCTCAAAATACACTCAACTCATCGAGGCCTGCAGTTGTGTCGTTTCTAAACAGCAGTAGTTCTCACTATTCCATGCAGCTGTCGTCCATACGGCGATCCGCTATTCAGAAAGCTGACCCCTCTTTAACCGGAAGAGCGAACTGCATTGTTATATTTCTGAAAACGACAGCCGACAAGTTAACTTCCCAGACAACACAGCAATCCGCATCATCAAACTCATCTCCTTCGCCCTCTTCAAAATCTTCAACTTTTAGTGTCCATCATCACCACGGATATCATCATCATCAAGGCCCAACAGCAATAACAACAACAACAACATCTCCTGCAGATTCTATCTCCAGCGGCTCCAAATCGCCTTCTTCAACTGTTGTCGTCACCCCTGTATATTTATCATTCGACTCAACAACTCTTATGGAAGTATGGTTCGTTCTGCTTCGCAGCATGAGTCTTCCCGAACTGTACGGACCAGAAACAGGGAAAGTCATGGGAGCGTTCAGGCAACATCGGATACTCAATGTTCGAATAATTGATGGAAAAATTCTTTGGCCTAGAGGGCCTGGTATGAGCATTGACTCTTCATTCATGCCTAAAGCCATAGACTCTTATGTCGATATAGATCTGAATGACAAAATTAGAGCACGCACAAGGGTCAAATATGGTACAACTAAACCCTTTTGGCGCGAAGACTTTACATTCCCGTAAGAAATAATCCCGAATTGTCATTGCGAATCCCCGTGCTAACATATTATTAGAGATTTGCCTTTCATAGTTAATTCTGTCAAGTTAACTCTTCGCCATCGAAATCGCAAAGTAAATGACTATTTTCTTGACAGCACAATTGGTGAAGTAAGAATGCTCATGTCAGATATACAAAAAGACTCAGATTTGGAACGCTGGATACCAGTATTCAATTCATCGCGAGGATATCTGGGAAAAACTGGAGAAATATGTGTGAAGATGCAAATCTCTGAATATTCGATTCTTGCAGGGCGTGAATATGATCGTATCTTAGGCTTGCTTTTAGATTTCTCAAACAAACTCACTGTCACTATCGCTGACATGACTGGAGACATGAAGCAATTGGCCCCGATATTATTAGACATTTTCCAAGCTAGCGGGCAGGCCACTGAATGGCTTATTTCACTTGCCGAGGAAGAAATCTGGGAACGTGGTAATTTCACGAAAACGAACAAGTCATCTGATGAATCACAACAGCCGCCGCCTATTCCTTCTTCTGATGTTACAGTTATCCGCCCTTCACCAGCAATAAAGTATGCATCTGCTGTATCATCGTCAAATGTTAGTCCTCGCGCCAGCTTTTCGTCTTATGATATTGGCATGCGCAACACTGTTTCGCCAGATTTTGACAAGAGCTCCAGTGGAGCAAGCACGCTTTCTCCAGGCACACTTTCACCACCCGAAAGCGCTCGATCTCGTACAGATTTACTGCGTGACATGTCGCCCGTCCGAAATACTCCTATGAGCAATCGTACTGCTGCGATTGCCGACGCCAACTTACTATTTCGTGGCAACTCTTTGTTGACAAAAGCACTGGACGCTCATATGCGACGAATTGGACAAAATTATCTTCGGCAGACATTGGGTAGTATTTTACAGTCCATTGTCTCAGAGGATGCTTTAATTGAAGTTGATCCCCAGAAACTTGATTCTCATCAGCCAGGCACTCCGACTCTCACAGAGAGTTGGTCTCGATTGGATAATTACATGGTCATGGTTTGGACCGCTATCCATCGTTCGGCAAAAAAGTGTCCTCCAGGTCTGCGTCGCATTTTCCACAATATTAGAGTACACATCGAAGAAAAATACGGGGAGTTTCTTCCTGCAGCGTCTTACACGGGCGTATCCGGATTTATATTTTTACGGTTCTTTTGTCCAGCAGTCTTGAATCCTTGTCTGTTCAATCTAGTGTGCGATCATCCCACACCCCGAGCTCAGCGTACTCTTATACTTATGGCGAAAGGATTACAAGGGCTAGCCAATAGGACTACATTTGGCGCTAAAGAACCGTGGATGGCGCCTATGAATGCATTTCTTAACGACCGTGTCGGAGAGTTCAAGGATTTCATTACTGAAGTTTCTACTTGGAGGACTCGAATATACACTACTACCAAGCAACCTACTACAAAAAACGGCGAAGGGGATGTCGCGGATGATTATCAGGATGACAATGAAATAGAGGCGACGCAGAGGAGCTTGTCAATGGTCCCTTATCAGATTCCCAACACAGTTTTGTCGCGCTTGCCTGCAGCATTTCGAGACGGTGTCCCAAGTCTTCCTTACTTGATTGACCGGTCAGCAACCATAGCTGCTTTAGTTGAACTTTGGCTCAAGTGGTATGACGAGAAGGTTGCAGATAAATCAGCTAAGCGTGCCGCAGCTAGTGCTGCAAACTTATCATCAAGTCTTTATGAAGAGGACGACGAGAAATCTGATGAGTACGACACTTCTAGTGTGACAAGTCGTCGTTCTTTGATTGAGAATCTACCAGATGCTTATACAGACGAATCTGATGTTGCTGCGTCGGATTGTGAAGGACAAACCATGTCATCAACTTCTTCGTCTTCAGAAGACGAGTTTACAAGTGATGATGATCTGGTTCAACTTGAGGAGAAGCCTAAACGAAAGCGTGAGCGCAAGTCGTATCATCCTCGATCGGCTATTCCTGATGAAGAAGACACACCGTCAGGTGTTCTATTCACAGGAGCTTTAGTTGAGTTTCACCGAGAATGCATCAGAATTCGCGAAGAAATACAGCGTTTACGGAATATCACGACAATTCCTGAGATGCCTTCTGACGTACCAGAGGAGACTTGGGATTACTATGTTGCAAATTTTCTAAACTTTGATAATTTCCAATTTTCAAAGAGAGGAAATGTTTTAAAAAGTCTGCTAATGTCGACTGCGAATGGATCTTTAAAATCCACTAGTGAAAGTTCTAGCGGTAAAAGTTCTGTAGGAAAGCTCAAAGCATCTTCATCCGCTGCCAGTAGAGAATCAAACTGGTTTGGCGAAGTTTCAACTCCTCCACTTTTTCGCACGGTGGAACGCACAGACGACGATTACAGTTATTTTCCATATACACCAGCGTCTACCGAGAATACTTCAAGATCAAGTTTACATGCAACCTCCAAACCTGTTGAAATTCCCACTCATGCTCGTCAGGTGCCATCGCGGGGCTCTTCTTCTGGAGCGCGATATTCGCGTGAACTCTCTACAATTTATTCTACAGATCAGACCGTTGAATCTGGTACATCTACTAGTACTACGCTGGGATCGTCTTTTGTAACCCCTGCATCAACCAACGCGAATAATGAATCAGGGTCGTCTGAGGGATCTTTCAGAGATCTATCTTCAAGCGTTTCGAGAGGGTTTGGTTCACTATCGAAGAAAAGCAAGTCGATCAAACTTCAATCATTGAGAAAGCTGCTGGGAGGATCATCAACGACAAATGGTAATAATGGAGGTCATCATGCCGCAGGAGGCGGTAACAATATTTAAACATCTGTTCTATGTTGTGGGATTTTCCAAAGAGTCTAAAAGCAGCTATTTCCACTGTACTATATTTCTGTTTTGTTTTTTACTTCATTTTGAGCGTTTATGGATGGGTATTTGATTTCAAGTATTTGCAATGTCATGTTATATGTAATATTAAATAATAGTTTCCTGAAAGTTTTGTTAGTGCTTTGTACTGTAATCCACTAGTTCAAAACCACTTTCTACCGGCTCAAACATGAACAAATATCTGATAAGCCACATAATGGTTCACTGCTGTAATTATTTTTACTTCTTTTTTTGCCGTCTGCTTAAGAATTCAACGTGAACAGTTGATGATTTGTTGCAAAAGAAAAAACAACCTCCATTTGGTAAATTGCTTCAAGGATTATGTATGATCGAGGAAACGAAGCTTTGGTCGAGTATTTACCATCTTCGATATTATAGTAGCAGAAAAAGGACTTTGTGCAGGGACCGCAGTGGCGTGGTGGACGGGTAGCACTAAGGGATAAATCCGGATAATAGGATAAACTATTGTGTGCGTGGACAAGTCAGCCGACAGCGATCATCCAGCGCTTTTCAAATCAAGTTTAACAACTCAGGCAATGATAATCAGCAAAACCAAAGTAATTAAATAAATAGAGCTTACTTTATCAGAAGGTACTATCATAAAATGTGAGGTTTTTGGATATGTTCATCTTGACACTTTCGCGCTAGAGCAAGCCAAACTAACCTATGTTTGCTAAGCATTTATCTTTCCTAGTAAACTTCCTGCAGATTTTTCGTCACATACACCACACTCGCATGCCATTCATGTAAAAAAATAAAAATCAAAGTCCTTTGATACAATTCCTTAGAGAGCACATTATTTGACTTGAGGAAAATTCAAGAGCACTTTGAACGAAATTTTATTATACGATCTATAACCAAAGCAGCTTCAATATTTCTCATGGCTCCGTATTACTCATTCTTATTTGTCACATGCTAAAATAACATCCGTTGAGATCAACTTACTGTCTGCCTTTTACTCACAACAGCCCATTCACTCAAATCTTATAAAATCCTGGATGTTTACTACTATTGCTACAATAAGATCATAATTAAGCTATTACAGCGAAAATTTACAGCTGTACTTTATATAGACGATTATTGTAACATAGCAGCAATACTAAAATTGACTAAAGTAGAAAGCAAACTTCTGAAAATTACTAATAAACTCTACTTTATACCATAATTACATCGTCATGTAGTATGGAACCTTTCTCGTAGTTCGAATTTATTATGTCATTCACCTTAGGCAGCTGGTCATTGAAAAGTCCTAATTCGCGCCAGATTTTGTCCATTCGTTCAAGGTCTTTCTTTCCTTCGCCCGATTCGTCTTTAAACAGTTCATCCATTTCCTCGAGTGTGCGACCTTTTGTTTCGGGAACCACAAGCCAGACATAAACTGCTCCCATAACACAGAGGAGACCAAAAAAGATATAAGTTCCGTAGCTCATCTTGTCAAGCATGTCCGAGGTTGACATACCAACCGCAAAATTATTCAACCAGTTCGAAGATGCACCAATAGAAATTCCTTTAGCTCTGACTCCAAGCGGAAAAACTTCGGCAATAACAACCCACGAAGCAGGGCCCCACGAGTACCCAAAATGTACCACAAAAATCCAAACAAACACAACAGCCACCCATCCACCCGCTTTGTGATTGTCCCAGTCTTTGTCAAAAGATGCAGAGATACCAGCAATAATAAAATGACTGATTGCCATTCCTATTGATCCGCAAATCAAAACTGGTTTTCGACCCAGCTTATCGATGTAAAGCACAGCAGGGATAGTTGCTAGAAACATCACTACTCCAACCACTCCTGATGCTAAAAGAGACACTGTGTTGCCTGTCAAACCCAGATCTTGGAAAATAAAAGGAGCATAGTAAAGAATTGCGTTTATACCAGTCCATTGTTGAAATAGCATGATTAAAATTGATACCATGGTCCGCTTGAGTAAAGAGTGATTTGTGAATAATCGAGCATACCCATGATAACCAAGCATAAACTTTGACTTGAACGATTTATCTTGATATTCTGGAAATAGTCGAGCGTTGGTTTCAACGTCAAAAATTTGCTGAGATTTGATTTCCAAAAATTCTAGCACTACCAACTCGTCTTCAGCATCGCCCCGTCTGATCTTAGCAATAGTTTGCAAGCACTCTTCTTCACGACCTTGTGCCATTAACCATCGTGGCGACTGTGGCATAAAATTCATTCCAACTCCAAGCAACAAAGCAGGCATGATTTGAATGCAAATTGGAATGAGCCATGCAGCTTCTGATTGAGACTCACCGGTTCCACCGATGTAGTTGGTTCCATAGCCAATCCAATAAGCTATCATGATACCAGCAGTGATAGATAACTGCTGCAATGCAACCAAAGCACCTCGAATCTCTGCAGGGGCAAGTTCCGCATTATAAAGAGGTACAACCATTGATAAAGAACCCACTCCCATACCGGTAATGAAGCGCCCACCAAGAATGTAAGATGGTGCTTTTGCGCAGGCTTGCACAATGACTCCAACAATAAAGACAACCACAGCTACGTCAACACATAGCTTTCTACCAAGTTTATCGGCGAGGTAACCGTTTGACAATGCACCGACCCAAGCACCAAGCTCTAAAATAGCTGTAAGTAGACCTCTAGCCGTGGGATTGCTGATCGATTCGGGATGAACAGTTCTAGCAAAAGATGTCATGTTCAGAATTTGACCAAACATTCCCTGATTGTATCCATATACAAGCCCGCCAAACGACGCAAACACGGCAATAGCAAAGATTTGCCCATTGGCAATAATTCCTCTTATTCCTTGGGGACCAGCAAGTCGTTGGCGACGCTCTGAAAGTTTACTAGGAAGTTCTGTTCCACCTGTAGCTGGAGCCATGATGTCAAAATTAGCAAGATGCTCTGTGCCACCCTAAAATGTGGATGAAGCCCTTTTAAATGAACAGACGAGTTGAAGACCTACCCGTGCCCAAAGTCTCTGATGCGGGGCCCCGCAGCAACACAGAGCAGTTGTAACTGACTTTCAACCGCGCGGTGCCACATTTATCCGCAGTGCTGCACAATCGAATCTCTTTCTTGGTTCCTTCCGCCTAATTTATGTTAAATTGTATAATAGTACAAATTGAAACTTTTACATATCAGATACTAATTTAAAAACTCACGACTGCAGTACTGAGTGACTATGAGAGTTGCTGATACCTGTCGAAAGGTGGGGGGAGAGCAAAGGCATCCACGGAGAACAGCCGGAAACTAAAAGCTTAACAAACTTTAAAAAGTAGGGGTTCTCCGAAAATATTCCGTGCCCGTACAACACTGGTAGATCTTTGCTCTTTTACGCGGGAAAAGTTATGGCTCAATCTACAGGCTAGTTTCTAGGCTAATTTCGAACTCTATTCCTGAAGAAGCATACGCCACGCATCAATCTTGCGCCCATTTACTTGCTCATCCTCATCGTCGGTAAACACGCGCCACGTCCCATCTGTGCCTTGCGAACCTAGAACTCCTACTTTATCCTGTGACCACGGCTCTTTCCCGTTTGCATATTCTAGCCATTTTAGCCCTAAATTTCTAGCAGTACGCTCTTCAAATGAAATGTCTACGTCTTTTAGCTTTCTAATTCGAGAGTTTGCGTTCTGAAATAAGTAAATCACGTCCACATAGTGATGAGAGCGATTGTGATAATCACGGTCTGGAAACGGATTTGTCTTATCGAAATGATAAAAGTACGCTGGAATTGGTCGAGCTTTTTTCCCATAGCGTTCCCAGCGTGCGATCTTGTACGTATGCGAGTAGAAGTACACTGCACCGACGAAGGCGCACATAGCAATGCGTCGTTCATCCGAATGCGGCTCCGGTGTCATGATCAGCGATCGCATGTAGTCCAAAACTCCCGAAACTATGGTCGCAATTCTGCTCACCGGCAAATTTGCATAGTGAAGTAGATTAAATTGCCGTAAAATGTCACTCAACCTAGCCGCAACTTTAGACCCAAACATACTCTCAAGTTGATATGAGAATATGTAATTAGGATTGGGAAGTTTGGCTAAAATTGAATCGTAAAGTCGCAGAAACAAACTTCCCTTTATAGTGTTAATTTTAAATTTGGAGTTAATGAGAAAACAACATACTTCAAATGCGCAATCGCCGATTATAAAAGATTCCAGCCAATTACACTCATACGTGCGTCTGCAGACTTCGTCCAAGGTGTACTTTTGTTTGAAAAGCACTCCATCTATATATGGATGAAGCAACAAAAATGACACGTTTGCTTCAACAATTGCTTTGGCATCTACTTTTCGAATCGCTGAAACCCTGTCTCCAGTAAAACCGGGTATATAAAACCTATTTACAGTTGCTCTGTAAATGGCCTCAAATGCCGGCTGCTCCTCCTCAACTGTATGAATCGTCAAAACTGATGCATCGCCGCTTTGTAAAATTGCTCTTTTAAAGTAATGCTGCTCATTATTCCGACTCCAATCACAAACTGTTAAGTAAGAAATTATAATTGCGCCTGCACTTTCCCCAAAAGCGGTTATATTGTTAATATCGCCATGAAACCCTGGTAAGAACTTTTTTAACCATTGAAAGCCGTGAATAACGTCCCATATTCCGTAATTCCCTGGAATTTCGCCTTCTTTCGCAGATTCCTGAATCAGTTCTTTTGAGATCAAGAACCCAAATGCTCCCAGTCTGTAGTTAACATTTGCAATAATAACTGGTTGATCTGTCTCAATAGACATTTTTACCAATTTTGTAGCATCTATACTATTTAGAATAACGCATAGGATTTCAAGATTGTCACTAACCTTCTAATCCATAGTTAGCCCCACCACCTACCTTTAAAGCACCTCCATGTATCCAGACCATCACTGGCACATTTTCCCTTTCGCCATCGAGTACACATTTTGGTATTGTCAAAGTTAGATTGAGACACTTGAACTCGTCAAAAATAGGCTTTACAGGAGGTAGTCGACATCCTCCATAAGCGACCCCATCTATGAAAGGTCCGTTATAAGGCTGCGGGCACGAATACCCAAATTGAGTAAAGTTTCGTTCGCTGTCAGCATATTGTTCTTTCACAACTGATTGACGAAATCGTTGTGTTACGCTCGCGTAAGGAATAGCTCGAAACTGCGCAACATTCCCGTCTTCATTCTTGACGCCAACTAAAGATCCTAATTGTGGATGATTATAGATGAATGGCCTTTCTGTATCTTTATCCAGACCAACATCAGATGCTATGAGGTTCTCATCTGTCACTTCGGAGAAGTATTCTGTTGACGCTTGAGTTTCTAAAATCGCAGGTTGAAAACTTTCTGTAGTCGACATCAAGCAAGATTTGACAAAGCCTAACAATTATAACTTTTTATAAGTGCTCCAGAACTTATGTTCGAACACTGTTCAACTCCATAACTGCAGTAGAGCTGAAGACACCAGTTAACTAGCTACAAACTGAGCCGCATCATCAAGAATCAAGTACGCAAAACATGAACGAAATAGAGCAACATAATATATTGTAGTATGATTGTAGTTTCTAGTGCTTATTATATATGTAAAGATATGGAATAATATTATTTTAATCTTCCTGTTCTGCTACTTTACGAGTCCCAGCGCGAAAATCAACTACGCCTGTGTAGCAAAACCTTTGACCATAGCACCAGCTATTGTCAGACCGTATGCGCCAATTGCCAAAAGACCACCAAGATTCACCAAAGTAGAAATACCGTGAACCATACCAAATTTCTTATTAAGCTCTTTCATCTGATCACTGACCTCGGCATCGTAATATTTCTTGCCTTCTTTAGTTTCTTGAGCCTTACGGTCGTTCATTAATTGAACCGTCAAAGGGCCGACAAACAGTAAATTAATTAAACCGGTAATTCCAGTAAATGAAAGCAACGAAAGAGAAACTTTGTCCGAGAGTATATCAAAAGGACACGTCAAGGCAAGAAATGCTGGAATTATGGACTGCATAGCGAAATACGGAGGGAAAATTTTACGTTGCAATGCCGCAAAGTGTTGACGAGGCAGTGCTCTGAAAGCAGTTATACCAACAAAAAAAGATTGGTATACAGTAGATCCGAATCTAACCACTCGTTAGTTTCTTCATCAAGGAATGTTCCCTGTTACATCACTCGACTCACAGAATTGAATAAGCAAACACATGGTAAGGTGCGCTGGTAGATAATGTTGATAAATACGACGACATTCTGTAAATCTCTGAAGCTTTGGATTGTGAAAGTGGTCTTCAAATTCTGTTATCGTGTCTCAATTCGTTGCAAAGACAAGATATAGAGGGCAATTGCTGCTTAATACCGGCTGGCGCTTATCGGAATTCAAGTCTATCACGTGAGTAAATTATCTGATCTAATCCTGATCTAGTTTTCGGATGATTAGTGAACGTTATGCGACAACCTTAAAAGCTGGCGGTACTAGTTTTAGTTTTTTTTTTTTTTTTTTTTATTCATTGACGCAAGCACCGGTGAAGGTATGACGTTTACATAGCTACCTTGAAACATTCCCTTGAACTGCTACAAAGTGTCCCCCTTGTAGATATAATTGTTTTAGTGCAGAATGTTTAGATCTTTTAAATAATTGTAAACTAGAGATATAATCACAATAAACTGAGATGTAAATAAAAGATAAATGATAACAATACAAATGTAAATCATCTAGGTAGCTTAAAGACCTAGAAATATATAAATAAATAATGCCACAATTAGTTCCACTTTATTTTATAAATCAATTAATGCAAATTATTATATATTTAAGGTTTTGATGCCTTTATTATATTCTTTCTTCTTAACTAAATCATTCGATAGAAAGTAAGATAAGAATGATAGAAGCTAAATCAACGTATCAGTCCATTACTATGTACCATTTCATGGTGTAAAGTACATAATGGGACTTGTATTCTATTCATAGTTTTCATAACTCAATATTACTAAAATAATAAATATATGAGAATATGTAAATTATAAACTCAATGAGAATAAATAATTCTAGAGTGACAGTTTTAGTTGTTCGAGTACCCATATTAGC
>JAJLWK010000198.1:0-22315 GCA_030570675.1 Myxozyma neglecta | reverse complement strand
GAGAGCTTGAAGAAGCGCAAGACCACAAACCGAGTACGAAAGCAGTGCGGCGCCTCGGGATAATTCAGGGGTAAATGTCATGAGGAGTCTAAATTACGTTGGGGGATCATGCTTGTTTCTACGCACAAAATGCTACTCAGACTGATAGTTACTGCGGAGATTATGAGAATGCAGAGCAAGTGGTCCTTGCGTGATGGTACATCTGGGAAACTCGAGCACATGTAAATACTGGGGCCGCGCTCTTGCTCCTTCTTCTCGATCGTCAACATCTCAATTAATTTCTCATTTGTTAAATAATATACATAAAAATGGTTTCAAGTCCAAGTGATGTTTATATCGTGTCGGTTGCTCGCACGCCAATTGGAAGTCTGTTAGGTTCGCTCGCGTCTCTCAGCGCGACTGATCTCGGTGCGCATGCGGTTAAAGGTGTGTACTGTGTATGATGATATGATTGTTCAGATCTCTAACTGAATTGCAGCCGCTGTTGCGAAAGTTCCTCAATTGAAGGCCACTGATGTTGAGACTATTTACTTTGGTAATGTCATGAGCGCCAACGTTGGTCAGGCTCCGGCTCGCCAGGTCGCCATCAAGGCAGGACTAGGAGAGCACGTTGTTGCAGCTACTGTTAACAAAGTTTGCGCGTCGGGAATGAAGGCGTTTATTTTTGGAGCTCAAGATATCATGGTTGGAACTGCTGATATCGTTGTTGTTGGTGGCTGCGAATCTATGACCAACGTTCCTCACTATGCCTCAGTGAGAAGCGGTATTAAGTACGGTTCAGGTGCCCTTGTAGATGGCTTACAGCGGGATGGTCTTCAAGATGCTTATGACAATTCGTTTATGGGTGATAGTGCTGAAGTTTGTGCTGAGGATCACGGGATTACAAGAGAAATGCAGGATGATTTTGCAGTCGAAAGTTACAAGAGAGCGCAAAAGGCAACCGCTGAGGGAAAGTTTGCCGCTGAAATTGCTCCTATCGAGCTTCCTGGATTCCGAGGAAAGCCTGGTAAGACTATCAGTGTGGACGAGGAGCAGGCCAATTTAAACGAAGAGAAGCTACGCTCAGCGCGTACCGTCTTCAAGAAGGATGGTACTGTCACAGCTCCTAATGCGTCACCTTTGAATGACGGTGCTGCTGCTCTCGTATTGATGTCTGCTACTAAGATTGCTGAGCTTGGAGTTAAGCCAGTTGCCAAAATTCGTGCTTGGGGCGAGGCTGCCCAGGCTCCTGTCAAGTTTACAACATCACCTGCTTTGGCTGTTCCTAAGGCCTTGAAGATGGCTGGTCTTTCATTGGAGGACATTGACTTTTTTGAGTTCAACGAGGCGTTTTCCGTAGTTGGATGCGCAAACAGCAAGATTCTTGGCCTGTCGCCTGACAAGGTCAATGTCTATGGTGGTGCTGTTGCACTCGGTCATCCTCTCGGATGCAGTGGTGCTCGTGTCATTGTGACATTGTCATCAATTCTTGCACAAGAGAAGGGAAAGATTGGTGTTGCTGCTATTTGCAATGGTGGTGGCGGTGCTAGTGCTGTTGTTATTGAGGCTTGCTAATTATTGTATAAAGGTGTAACATTAGCTTTGGGTGTGGTTGGGGTGTTGGTTATTGCATATAAGTACTAGTAGGCTTACTTTTATCATAGATTGCTCATGTATTAAATATAATTAAAAGTACTAGATGAGTTTGCTGCCGTAATAGCTGTCATGTTTATATATTGCCAGAAAGAGCCTGTAGTTGGTGCATTACGTGAAACCCTTGAAACCACTAAAAATATACAGCTCGAATTTAGTGAGCCTAGCAAGAGCGCAGTGAATCAATTAGATAGTGCGAGGGCTTGATCCGAGTTGAAGTTGACTATGCTGCGTTTAGGAGATGTTTTTGCTTGCGGGCCTTACGTTGTGATGTTGAATTTTAATGCTGCAGGGGTATGCTGGGCAGCAATGCGATTTGCAGCACGCAGCGTTGCGCAAGACAAGCGATCGAGAAAGCCGGACGGCACAGAGAGTACGCAGGCTCTAACTGTTCTGTGTTTGATCTGTGCCGACTGGAAGCAGGCAAAACTGCTATTGCGAAATGAGGTTGTTGCCGAGCTTCTTTATTTGTGTATTCCTTTTTGCGTTTGCGACTCACTTTAGCGTAGCGGTATCGCCCGGATTTGCGTCACTGAAGCTGACCAAAGTGCGCGGACAAGCTGAAAAGCTGTCTATACGTGGCACAGAAGCCTTGCTGCATCAATTTTCCACAGCTCATTATCTTGCTGAGATCTCCTTTGGATGTCCTCAGCAGATATTGTATTTGCCAATCGACACAAATTCTGGAGATACGTGGGTGGACGATTCTCAGTGTACATTGAATCTCACTTCGTTCTGTCCTTTTTTTGATAGCTCGGTCTCTTCCTCGTATGTAAGTCTCGGTCAATCGTTTGTACTGCCTTCAGTGGACGATCCCAAAAGTGTGGCCGCATTAGGAGATTACGGCGCTGATGTTTTAAAATTCAACGAAGTTCAACTTGAAAGTTTTCAGTTTGCACTTGCCACATATAGCGTATCTAAACTAGGCTCCATTGGTCTAGGTATGATCTTTAACGAACGTACGCAGTATCAATATGCCAATTTGCCTTTACGCATGCGACAGAGCAACATTACCAATGTGAATGCTTTTTCAGTATGGTTGAGTAGCTTACAGCTTGCTACTGGTTCCGTTTTGTTTGGCGGTATCGATCGAGCAAAATTCACCGGAGAGTTGGTTGTTTTAGATATGAAGCCCGCTGGCGTCGGCACTTTTATTCATTCGACGATAACGATTACAAAAGTAGCGATCCAGACCACGAATTCTGCGTACGAAATGACTCTTATGGGCCCTGGATCAAAAGATGTAGCTTTGCAAGATTACACAGTTGACTGCGCAATTGATACTGCCACTTTGATGCCTCGCTTGCCTGCTGAGTTAGTTAATGCAATTGCACTTACGTATGGAACTACTGGGTTGGATTTAAAATACAACTTGTACGCTTTCGTATGTCATACCTTGTTTACGCATGATCTGAAGTTGGAAATTAATGGAAGATTGAATATAACGGTAAACTATAAGGATTTATTTTATCGAATAGGTGATGGCTGTTATCTGGGATTACAAGCCACAAGTGACTACTCTATCTTTGGACAAGTGTTTTTACGATCGACATATGTCGTACTGGATTATGATCATTTTAAGGTCGGTCTTGCGGTGTCTCGGCCTGAGTCAACCATTTCTTCAATTCAAGTTTTAGATAGTACTGGAATCCCCCTTGGGATATTCGGATCCGATGATAACAACATGGAATCCAATCCATTTACGGACGACCCAGCTGGTATCGAAAACACATCCTCAGTGAATTGTCCAGTTATTAAGACCATGATGCCTGTCTTCGATATCGGAGCTGTAGGTCCTGTTACTATTGCGACTCCGACAAAAATAGGTAGCTCTTATGTGACTAATGGAGTGACGGTTGTCTCGAATAGCGGAACATCGCTCAAATATGACATTTTTGGGATAAAATTTTGGTTCAAAATTCTTTTGGGCTGCATTGTAAATATGCTTTAGCATTATCGAGGGAGATTTTGACGATTTGATCGTTGTAGTGAACTTTTAGTTTGATGTTCGTGTTCTTTTGAAAGCATTCACATATGCCATTTTGCAAAGTAGAAGTTATCTAATCGATTTTATCCAGAATATAGACTGGTTCAGAACATGAGAATATTGATCGAACATATATTGTAACTTCAAGTTTTTTTTGTCAGATCATAATGATAGAGTTTAGATGTCAGTAAACTTTGTAGTTGTGACATCGGCAATTTAATTGTCACTAGTCACTAACGCCGACTAGATTTCATCAATAGAAATCGCAGATAAATTACCTTAAATTTTGCGAGACAATAAAATCGATTACTATAACAAATTGATTGAAGTTTGAATTGGTGATTTTCAATATTCTTGTATTTGGCAACAGCAGGAAAGGCGTTAGGCATTGCACATACCTTGAATCAAATACACAGTTGATTAAGAAAGTGGAAGCAACTCAGTTTACCTTATAAGTCTCCTTAAAAGTTATATATTGAGCAGATCAATAAAGTGATGTCAGCATGGGTCGAGATCCTTTAATAGGACTTGTGGGTAAGCCAAGTAGTGGTAAATCGACAATGTGAGTTGCAATCCAGATCTTTAGTCTTTCTTCTCTAATTATTGTAGGCTCAATAGTACGATGATTTGCAATCTAAGCTTTTACTTTTATATGATTTCTGACGCTATCTGTGAAACCAGGTTTGACGGATGCCACAGCAAAAACAGGAGCGTTTCCATTTACGACGATTGATCCTAATAAAGCGACGGGGTATCTGCAAATTGACTGTGCATGTGCACGATTTAATTTACAAGCACATTGTAAGCCTAATTACGGATCATGTCATAATGGTAAGCGATTTGTTCCTGTCATGCTACTGGATGTTGCGGGATTGGTGCCTGGAGCTCATGAAGGTAAGTTGAAATTGTTCTTAGTAATTGTTGTGGAGATTTAACTAGAATATGTAGGGAGAGGATTGGGGAATAAGTTCCTTGATGATTTACGGCATGCGGACGCTTTAATACATGTGGTTGATGTTTCCGGTAGTACAGATGCAGAAGGCAAAGCAACAGAGTAAGAAACCATTTTGCTTGCTTTCTCATTTTGTTAATCATATATGTTTTAGGGGTTACGATGCTCTGCAAGATGTGGAATGGTTACGAGGGGAAATTTTAAGATGGATAGAAGGAAACTTAAAAGAAAAATGGGGATCAATCAAGAGACGTCATACATCAACTAGTGAGTTATTCTTGAACAAATGTGCACCTACAAGATTATTGACCAACGTTATAGAATCTACGTCTGTTGCTACCTTACAAAATCAGTTCAGTGGTATGTTTTTCTATGAAAATTTCCCTGGATTCAGTTTTTGACAGGTTTTACATTAAGGTTATGGAAGTACTGCTGCTGTAGTTCAACGATGTCTTGATCGAATAAAGTTAGTGGAGCCTCTAGAAACTTGGGATAATCGCACAATTCATAGAATGGTATCTGCATTTGTTGATGAGAAGTTCCCTACCATATTAGTAAGTTAATGCAGATTTGGCATTGGATAATCGATTAATGAAATTTGCAGGCTTTGAATAAAATAGATCATCCTAACTCGGATCGCTGTATATATCGCATAGGACGGAAATACGATGCTGACAAGATAGTTTTAACTTCTGCGATTTCAGAAGTTTTTATTAGAAAGCTTGTTAAACAAGGATTTGTACATTATGAGCAAGGAGGTGACGATGTAATTACTAAAGGAGAAGACCCTGAAGATCAATACCATTTGAATGAAATTACTGATGAAAGGTTACAAATGTACGTATTCAAAAGTGTGAAAGGCTCTCAACTTCTAACATGAAAAAAGTCGAATCGATACTCTACGAGATATGCTGTTCTACAGATGGGGATCAACTGGAGTCATTCGCGCTCTTCAAGCCGCCGCAAACGCACTACATTTGATACCTGTGTTTTCAGTTCGGAATATCCATAATTTCAAAAACTCTGATACCGACGACGGAGTATTTAAAGATTGTACACTAGTTAAACGAGGTACGCACGTGGAAAGTGTAGTTAGAAGGATAATGGGCGATATACCTATCGCTTTTATAGAAGGATTGGGTGGCACAAGAGTTGCTATGTCTGATACAGTTGAAGAAGGAAAAAATGATATTTTATGTTTTAAACTTGGACGCTGATAAATTCTGTTGCATACAGCTGTCTACATTTGTACTATACAATGGAGTGTATAATCTAATTTTGCTACTAAATTCTTACCTTTGTCTTATTTTGACTGGTATCCAAATAGAAAAACTGACGAGTCTAAGCTGAATTTGACCAATCTAAACCCGGCGCTTATTGAAGTGGGAAAACGAGGATAGGAAATGCGTGCCAATGAAGGTTGTCATTCCAAACTGTAACCAGATAAACAGTCTAGACCACATAATAATCTGACTTTTCAAACAGGGGTTCAAACAAAAGCACAGATAAGAATGATTTATTCTGAAAAGCAAACCACCTGGTGAGATTACTTTGTGCACCACATCGGAATGTCACAAACGGCGCATCCATTCGGCAATTCAAATAAAGGATAGTTATACGCGGAACTAACATAACGATCATTGATAAGTGCAATGTCAAACTTCTCTAGTAATTGCTCAAGTCTAATAGGAATTTTCGAACATCCTCTAATCCATATAGTTTTGATATCAGTAGTTTTCTTTTTCCCTTTGATTGCAGTCATTATGGCACGCTCCAAGTCACCATGAGCCGAATTTACCGAGTGAATTCCAGGCATATTGCCAACTTCTACACCGAATAAGAATGTCAAGAGGCCCTTAGCGGTGACTGAAGAGCAAGATATATCCAAAAATTTCAAACGCTGAAGGCGACGAAGAGGTAGCAAATCTTCGTCTCCTAGACTTCTATTATGCCCAATGGCAAGACTTTCAAGATGCGGAAATTTCTCAGCTAAGACATCCAAAAATGATCTTCCAGTAAAATTGAAAGCACTCCGCTTCGAATTTGGTTGTGAAGGGAGCATATAGAATAATTCAGAGTTGGAAAGCATACAATCAGAACTGTTGTATCCAATTTGTCGATTACCACTCAAATTTATTCCTTTTAATCTTGATCTATCACATTTGTCTAGTAAGATGTTCAAAAGGTCTGCAGCTGAATCTGTACGACGTTCACAAGCAATGCCCAAGTAAGAAGCAGCTGAAAGTTCAGAGACGACTCTCAGTCGAATTGGCTCATCTGCCTCAGACCAAGTAGTGCAGTTAAAATTAACAGTCTCGCATGAAGACGGCGGATGAAAGAACTCTTCGGGCAATTGTGACCATGCACAGTCATATATTTTCAGCTCAGGAAGTAGAGCATTAATTTTCAGGTCTCTAGCCGACATATGATCTATTTCAGGAGCTTCTACTGTTCCAGTAGTTAAAGGAAGGGACAAAACTTCGCCATCCATTCTTTCGCTTTCTTCAGACTCACTTTCTTCACTTCTACTATCAAGATCGTTCGTATCGGGCTGAGTATCATCTGCATTATTTGCATTCCGAGAGCGTTGTGCCCGATAGAACGTGTTGAATCTAAACGTTGGTGAATTCTCAACTACACACATCTTAAGGTAAAGCTCTTCTAATTGAGGAGCATGAGAAAGAAAACGAAGAAGCCCAACCCGCCCAATTCTCAGACGAGTTATATTTGAGTGAAAAACAAACATGTCACGGGCAATTCCTTCGTTATCAGGTAAGGGGGCACCTAGCTCTAGAACTCGAAGCTGGAGCTGAAAAGTTTTGGATACCGTAGCATTTTGAATTGAGCTAAATGAGATGGGTAGTATCATTTTGACTGACTGCGGAGCAATGACTCGTAAAATTTGCAGATTAGGTAGGTTATTCGAAAATATGTGCTCCAACACGTCTTCACTGTTAATTGCACTTATTTGAAGTTCGACTAGGTTTCTTGTGAGATTTTGGTAGTGAGCAGTACCTTCAATATACCAATTACATATAAATGGTTGTAGCAAACCAAAAGTATAGTCCATGGAAAGTGTGGTTAAATTCTTTAAGCTCTCGTAATCGAATTCAGGTGTATTTTCGTTCTCAGATGTACCGGATTTCACATTTACCAAATCAAATCTAATTTTGTAATCTGTGTGAAATAAAGAGTAAGCTATTGGCTCTAGATCTGAAATAACGACATTCTGTAAATGTAATTCAGTCAATCCTCCTTTAGAGCTATTGACCGCTTGAACAATAGCTGATCCAGGAACACAATAGCATCCTCGAAAGTCAACGGATTTACAGAGTGGCCACGAAGATTGTATAGCTGCCTTCCATAATTTGCTCACACGTTGGATTACGTATCTCTCGCGAAACGGGACATAAGAAAGAATTTCCTGACCGATCTCACTCGGAAGATGTGCAATTGGATCTACTAAAGTAGAAACGTACGTGTTAGGATTCCCATCCTCAGATATTGAGGACCTTCGTACTGCTTTGATAGCGGTAGAAGCTGAATGGTGGAAGAAGTTTGCAACTCGCGATGCTGCGGTTTTCACCGTTCGATTAGCTTGTTTTGCGACATGTAACTGAAATAAATAATCATGTACTTTGAGCACAAATTTCTCATTAACAAACTCATCCTTTTTGAAAAAAAAAGTTAGTATCGAAGTAAGATGATAAAACAGAAGCTCAACGCGTACATTTTTAAGCACCGAAGTATCTAATGATCGCTGTGATGCGAGATCTCGAATGACCATTGCATCTTCGATGCGGCCCCAGTCCCGTAGGATTATCTCCGTGATTTGATAGGCCTTTGACAGATATGAAATTAGTCGCAGTTAATGTAAAAGTTTGGCTAACCTTACATATGGTTCAGATTTATATGCTAGAAGCAGTTCAAGTGCATGAGCATAAGCACGCTTATGATCGCCTAACTGCTCTAAGGTATTGCAAGCACTGATGGCTCGTACAGTATAATGGATACGACGCCTTATATCCTCTTTCTCGAAGAACCTCTAGAGAGTGAGTTAATGATTGCTGCTATTTATAAAGTTAACGAAGAAGATCTGACCTCGTCTAAAGGGACTCTTAGACCATAATTATATGCAAGAGTCTTATATTTTGAGTTGTTAAACAGACTTCGCTCTTCCAGTCGTCGACGGGATTTCTCGACGATAAAACAATTGTGATTGAGGAAGCATTGGGAAAACACTAGGTCATGACCGAGACTGTCATTTGAGGTTTTCATTGCTCTGAGCACGTTACAAATCTGCCTCCTTGATGAACATGAACTAGCAACTTACCGAACTCAATTGTATCTGATGCGCAAAAGTATAGCAGGCTCAATTTGTCATAAGCTGGACACTGGTATCTCAAAATTGAAGTTAATCGAGACGAGATGCTTGGAGATCAAAGATGTCTGGGCGACAGATAGTAGAGCGTTATATTATTGGTGGGCTGAGTCAGACTCATCTTAAACTTCCAGAATATAACCATGGTTTAATACAGCAAATCACCACAATTATCATATAGTATACTACATTCTATATTCAGGAAATTTCAAAGATTATGGCAATTCAGAGCGCTAACTGTGCCTGTGCGTAATTGATGATTTCATTACAAATCAGAACACGCCTGTGCCATCACCTTTAATACGCTTTGGACGCGACAAGACTTTTGTAAACAGTACAGATCATCTAACGCGCTCGTCTCTATGCGGTAATATTCTGGAAGTGGTATATATCATCAGACTTTGGCTTCATAACTGGAAAACTATGGCATTCGCCGATAATGGCGGACAGGCCTTTAGAGTTCTTTATGAAAAAACATTAAAGGCGCCGGTGAGCACCGAGTTGTTCACCTGGTGTCCTACAATGGATTTAATTACTTTCTCGCCAGATCCCAAATCGATTTGGCTGTATAGAATGACAGGGCAAATAGTTTGGAAGATATCTATGAAAGGAAAAGATGTAGAAATTAAACGAATATCCTGGAAACCCGATGGTGAGCAATAACCGTTAGTAGATTGACTAATTATTGCTAACGCCGCAGTTTATAGGCAAAATGATTGCGTTGGGTTGTTCTGATGGAAGTATTCGAATATACGAGACAAATGACGGTCGACTATTGCACACAAGCATATCTAAATCATATGTTGTTTGTTTAGACTGGATTACAGAAAGTAAAGATGCAATTAAAAACCGAATTTCTTCTCCGTTTGAGAATCTCATCAACCTCGATATAACTAGTATACTACCAAAGCTCAGCCCAATCCCGGCTTCAGTGTCACCGTATGTACTGCAGGATTTTTATTTTAAGCCTTTGCTTACAGACTTTATGAGACAGAGATAGTATATATGCGACTAAGTTTGCAATGGACACTATGATCAACATAAGTTTCAAGCCAGCTGATCCATCTCCAATAGACATTTTAGTCAGTGGAGAAGCACTTGGAAATTTGGTTTTCAACATATACGGTCATTTTACGATTGCAGATCTACTTCTGCCCCCAAAACTAAATGTGTGTGGATTTAATTGCTATTAGATAAAAATCACAAACTGACTCTGCAATAGTTGACGGCCATTGATCATGTGTCGAATGAGACTCTTTCCTTTCACGGATACATTTCTAAGACAAAAACAGGCGACGTTCTTCTCATTCCTTTACGTGTGCATTTTATCAGGAGATTTAGCGCAGATCTTGCTCTGATTTCATTTTCATCTACCTGCATTACATCTTTGTTAGGCTATATCGAAGATGTGGTTGATGCCATTTTTGCTGAGTTCAAAAGTTTACGGAAGCCATTGAAAGCATTCTTAGGCTCTTTGGATGGAATGCTAGAAGAAGCGAATGATGGTCCATTGGATGCAATGCTTTTAGAGACCTTAATGTTTGGGGTCCCAAACGAAATCATGCGGAAATGGCTCACTGAATCTGTGTCTGATAGATCGATTCGTGTTTGGAAGAAAACAGCATTTGCGGCATATGCGAATATACGTGCTTTGATTGTGGAATCATTGATACCTGCATGTGAGAGGACAGTTATTCTTCTTTCTCGAATTGGGGGGTTGGCTGACTGGTAAGTCGCTTAGTTGTGAATAATCAACTTTTTGTTAACTATTATAGGCGTGAGCGAGCAGAACATCTTGGGTTAAATAGCTCTGCAATTAAGACCATCATTGAGCAATTCAAAAATTTGATGGTAAATGCATACAGATTGCAATTACAAGTTAATAATGAATTCGAGTACTTTAAGGATTTTGTACAGTGGTTCAAATACATTCTAGACGAACTTAGCGCGACACCAGTTAATCCCGAAGAGGCAGAAACTAATATAGTGACAGAAAAGGTGGCAATTTTCATAAATGAATATTTGGATTTCCCTACAGGCGATTTGTTTTTTGCAGATCTCTCGGTGCCACCAAAAGAACTACCAAAGAAAGCAATATCTAGAAGACCTCCTGGATGGCCGAAAAGTCGGCCTAAAGGTCGTGAAGCGTTTAAAGAGCATGCTCCTGTTAATCTGCAGAATTTAGTTAAGGACCTAATGAGTCTGAGCGCATCAACGTTTAGGGAATCAGCGGATGCCATGAGGAAGCATGCTGTTTTTGGAAGTCCTCTATTGATAAAAGAATCATGTGACACTTCTAAGTTACAGGTGACTTCACGAGTCGTGATAGTTAATGAAGAGTCTCGAATGCTATTTGCAATTTCGTTTGGTCCAGATTCCGAAGAGAGTAAGTTCTATATTTAAGTATAGATTTGGTAAATGAAGTATTATTAACAAGCTATTTAGTAATGTTTTTCTGTGCTCGAATTTCGCCCAATACAAAGGAGCTTACTTTGCCTCAATTAAATGTTGCTATAGTGAGCTGTAAGGGTTTAACGCTCAAATCAATGTCGTTTGTGGACGACAAAAAAGTCATGTTTCTATTCCATTCCAAAAGCCCTACGCCAGAAGCTATGGCGTTCTTAAATACACTGGAAATTCAAACAATACTCGACAGTATGACCAGTATTTTGGCAAGCGATTTAGCTAGCGATTTATCCAGCCAAGCATCAACTTTTACAAAACTTGAGTTAGATTGGGCAGACAGCAGAGCTTTTCAAGAAACCTTCGTACCGATACAATTTTCGGTGAATGGCCGCGAGGGGCGAAGAGTAGCTTCAGTTTTAGCAGATGACAGACAGCGATACAAGATCTTTGATATCGACGACAATGAAGGGGACGACGAAGATCAAACAGATGACGGAGCATCGGACAGTATGCGAGTGGATTAATAATTTTGCTATGAATTACGCGTGTTAGTAACACAGCATTTTTCATTTTGTACAGTTTATTGTGTATATTGTTTTTTTATTGTTAGAGTAATTCTTTGTACATATTGTTGGCGTTTGGTTCAATGCATTTATTTCATCTTTACCAGAATGTGCAATACGCGGCCCAAGTACATTTCCATTAGAACAGGAAGAGCTTTTTTCACGTGACCATAAGTTAATGTTTGGGCATCGACGCGTCAACGACGCGAAATCAATTAATACCACTAACTTATGTATATTCCTTTTCGTAAATTCGATTCAGGAAATGCATAAACTGTTATCTACTTTGAAACTGAGTATACTCTGACTTTTACCGCTGAATCAGTGAATAGCTGCAGATAGCGACGACTTTTTACGAGAATAGTGAAAGAAATGACTCCTCCACCATACAGTCAAGGACCATTTCAACGCAATTTGGATGAGGAGCTAGAAGAAATCGGGGAGAACGGGGGCGGTGTGGAAGAGTTAGATGTATTAGACGAACTGGAAGAATCTGAAAATCAGGCATATCAGGCAGAACAAGATCAGTTGGAGCAAGACGAACACGATGAGACTTACGAAGCAGAACCCGAAGATGAGCAATCAAACGCCGAGGAACAATTCGAAGCTGTTGATGAGAATATGGAGACTGAGTCTGTAGATGAGGAAACTACAGGAACGACGAATGCAAAGACTAATCGAAATGCAATTGCGACTGATCATGAACCAATTAACTATCCGCTTCGAGATATTGGCAATCAAGCAACTTGGACTCTGTCGACTTGGAAGCCAGGTTTTGGCGTAGCTGCGCTATTAGCTGAATCCACCGATCTGTATTGGCAGTCAGACGCTCCGCAACCACATCGAATTGATATTCATTTTGCTAAACGGGTGGAAATATCGAAAATTATGCTGTACCTGGACTACAAGCGAGACGAGTCTTATACCCCATCAAAAATTGCAATTTATGCGGGTTCAGGATACCACGATTTACAAGAAGTACTGTCACTTTCGCTGGAGGAACCCGTTGGCTGGATAGATATATCCCTGGCCCATGCTGGTAAAGCGTATGGTTATTGAACAAGAAATGAAATACTATTTGAGTAACTGACAATTTTATTTTAGTGGATATCTCAAAGCGTTTGTTGTCCGACTGGTCGTTTTGCAAAACCATCAGACTGGAAAAGATACACACATTCGAGGGATCAAAGTCCTCTCTCCTGATAGGTTTGTCCCATTTTATGTTACTATCTGATTCAATTTGCTGAAGATGGTCTTATTTAGGATGGCGAACGATATCACTGATATTGACAGTGTTCCTTTCAGCAGTATAGCTCTTCTTGCTCATAGCACTATCCGTTAGCATAATATTTTTAGTCGCGTCTATATTCTTGCAGTACGCCATACTACATATTTATTGCGAACTCATCCGTTGGTATTCATTCGCTTTTTGCATGTATTTACACACAAATATCGCTAAAGAGCATATCGAACGCCTCCTATTATGCAGCGCTCCAGTTTATTTTCTTACGAGAGATTAGATAATACTACTAGCGAACTAAAGCACAACGTTACATTCTGAACAAAAGGTTTTCAAGTGGTTTGAAGAGTTTAGAAGGTACCTGCTGAATTAAGTTGGTGCTCGCAGCTTCTCATAACTTTACTTTTGTCAATAGTCCATTTGCGCGGTCCCTTCATCCCTTTATCACGACATGCTACGACAGAGTTATTATTGAGCGTCGTATAGTTCGCTGCGGTAATTAAATTGATATGGAGCAACCTGCTTGTTGACGATGAATCAAGCTATCTTGCTGTGACTTGTATGTATACATTACTCATAATTTTCATGATATCGTTATTGTGTATTTATTTGTCATGAATGTGTACCAACTAAACTCTCACAAGAAGATGCAAAACAAAAAAGAAAACGTACCAAGAAAGAAAACAAAGTATTCACAAAGCAGAAAGACAACCCCTTCAAACAAACAATCAAAAAATGAAAAGTCCGAAAGAAACCTTCAAACCAGAACGAAAAAAAAAAGTAAATGATATATAGAATGTATGAGCAACAATGAGAATAATAACAAAAACAAGCGCCTCAAGGTTGTAGTAATCAATGGCTAGTGGAAAGAGTCAATGGTACATGTAATGCATGTGATTCGATACTGCCTGACATTGAGCGGTTAATCATCTATTTGATCTTCATGATAAATATTGGCATATAATGCAACATTCCGGGATTTCTGTATGTCTACAACGGCATTCCAAAAGGCCAAATAAACGACGAGCCGCCACCCATACTATTTTGAGGAATCGATGACAATTGAGCTTCGCCTGTCTGACCACTGAACCAGAATCCTCCCATAACAACAAAGTAACTGAGAAGCAGAATTGATCCTTTGAAATAGTTCGATCGACCTTCTGCGTAAATGTAAGAGAGAAGGAAGACGCACAGAACGACCACAACCAAATCCCACCGGGGAAATACGAGTCTAGATTTTCAATATTAGCCGCGATTTCTCAATTGAAATAAACGCAAAAAAAAACATACGTAAATGAGTAGTCACGAAGGTTATCATTGACACTAGAACTCCAAACACTGAACAAGATCAGAGCCGGAATCTGTAGTAAACAAACCTGCAAAACATATGCTGAACCAATCTCCATACTGAGAGCAATGTTACCGTTCATAGCAAAAGAAATAGCGTTCAAAAATTCAGTCGTGTTCGGGACCAAGGCAAAAAGCGTAATACCAAGGAACTTCTCATCAATGGCAACTGAATCCAAGACAACATCGACAGTATCAACCAAAATCTCCGCAATAACGGCATATAAAATGGTGGCACCTAACAAAACGACACTACTTTTGAACTTACTCCAATTTGGCGCGTCATGTCCGCCAGCAGCATGCTCTTCAGCAGGGGCCTCACCTGGTACAGCATTAGTCTCTTCAGGTGCAGGGTCTGTTGATGAATTTTTTGCATTTTTGGTCGTGCTGCTTCGTCGGAACAGCCCACGAACACTGCCGCGTCTGGATGATGTGACATTGGGAGATCTGAGAGATGCGTTCGATCCGGTCGTCGCTGAAGCTTCGGAACCGGATATTTTATTGTCGCCCGAAACAGTGGGAATCGTGGTCGGAGTCGTAGGAATCGAAGGTGCAAGATCTGGTTGGTTGGAGGCGGTGGCTCCCGAGATTTCAACCAAGGGCATCGATTGGATTGCTGGTTCAGACGAACGAGATCGTAAAAGTGGTATCTTGCGTTGAACATTAATACTCGCATTCACAACATTGTAACTAGTACTTCCAGAATCATCAAAAATGTCATTTACCGGTAGTACAGACGGAGCATCTCCGCTGTTTGTCTGTGGAGCAATATCGCTGTTAAAGGTGCTGTCCGCTTGTACAACCACTACAGGAGCACCAGGCACTGGTGCAGTAGATGATGGACCACCTCCTGGCGCTTGCCAGATAAGCGCAGCATGAGTTCGAAGAGTGAACCAAAGACCAATTACGTATGATACAAAAAGGAGAACCGCGCAAAGGTATGAGAACGGCTTGACAGACGACCGATAGAAATCGTCATTTGTTATGGGGTCCAAAAAGAATTGGCAGCGTCGGCACATTGAATTATCATTAATTGGGTCTTCGCGAGACGTGCAAGGCACGCAGAATAATTGATACTAAACAGTTTTTGTCAGAATAAAATATCAGATTATCAAACATAGCACTTACCGATCCATAGATTTGATAGAATAGAGTAGGGGCAAATACGGCAATAACAGCAAAAAGAAGCATAGTGGAGCTTACACCTGCAGATTTAGGATTGTAACGTTGCGTTTTTCTTTTGAGAGCGCCAGCGCACATCGACATACCCGGCATGACCAACACACCTGCTAAGATACTACCTATAATACTACCTTCAACTAAACGCCCTTTTCCTTCAGTGAGAGCAACGCAGTATAAGAAGACTTCGACGATAGTTGAGAAAAAAGCGTTAATAGCTGCACCCATTCCCATGGATGACTGAGCTGAAATAGAGGCCACAGCCATGCCAATGAAGTACGCCAGAGGGATAATAGAAAACAGAGCAAGAACGAAGACGACTCCTGGAGTGGTGATAAATGTTGTGGGTCCCAGAAGTTTTGCAATAAGATATTGATCCAGAATGGCGAAGATGACCACAAACATCAAGTTCATTAGGAAAACGTTGGTTCCATCGACTGTGTACTTGTAGTAATTCCAACCGAAAGCACGATATGTGCAAAGTAAGATGGTGCTGTTAGAGTCCGATTCTTGATTACGGCTAAAAGGACCGTCCAAGTGGAATGATAAAGCTAAAGGATGACGACGAAGATGATTACACAGATGGACATTGACACGAGCCATGGGGATCGCAAACACCATAAACCAACATATTCCGGCAATGATGATGAGTGCTGGATAAACGAAGAGATAGAACCAAACGTAGAAAACAACACGGCCCAAATTCCAGTCACCTCTACCAAAGAATCTTCGTTTGTAAGGATACATACCCGACTCCAATGAGTTCAAGGAGTTTGCATCACCGGATACTGCATCTCCGTGCATTGAAGCAGTTGTATGAGTTGACATACCGTCGTTGGCCTCGCCATTAGAGCTTAGTAGGGAGTCGCTTTCGTTGATCGGATCCAGATGGGAAGACGAGCTGCGATGCGGGCGCTGGGTGTTGCGGCGAGAAGTGGGACCAAAGAACAATCTTCCTCGGTCATTGCCTGTGCGCCATTCTTCATATTCACCCAGACTGCGGCCTTCTCCCTCGTCCTCTAATGCATAGCGACCATCCTGCTGAAGCTGAACAAACTTACCGAAAGGGAAAATTAAGTAGTTTGCAAGATTATAGAATGCGCGACCATACTCTCTGGCTGACTGACTATATGGAAAAAAGCCAAAACATATGCATGAACCAAGCATTGTGATGATCCATAGAGGTATGCCAAATATTAAAGAGTACAGGAAATTACCGAGCTTAACGGTCCATTTGACTTTCTTGCCTGGTGTTTCGTGAATGTCTCCCTCGGCAATTCTCTGTACTGAACGCTTCTTCTTATACAAGGCAGGTTTCCAGATCCGGATACCAAAAGGATGAGTCTCGTTAATAGCATCTTGACGCTCGCGTAAAGTGAATGACTCAATCGAAGCGGTATCCGAAGTGTCATCAAACTCATCATTATCAGTAGTGTGAATAAGGGTGCTACCAGAATCGTCAGCATCATCGATGTCCACGTTGTGCTGCCGCCTTTCGGGAAAGTCTATGTCTTCAGGTGTGAGATCGTCTGATTGCTCATGCTCGTTGCCGCGCGGCGATAAGCTTCCGTCATGGTGATGATGGACGTGGATGTGAGACTCTAGGATTGGGGTGGATGTTGCTCCTACAGATGGATCATCGGTAAAATGCACTTCAGCGATCGACGGTCGCTGGCGGGTGCGTCTTCTGGGAAGGCCCGGTCGGTTCCGGTTCGAGTTTGACGAAGAAGCGCGGTCGATATCAAGTTCTTGTTCAGCGTCCTCGACCGAGAACGACCGGGTTGAGGCCGACTGTTTACGAGAGGTACCGTGGGGATCCATAGTGGCAGTCGCAACGAAGCGGACCAAACGGAATTGTGAGTTGCAGAACGCAGAACGCAAAAAGAGCTGAAAATGAAGGAATTGTTGCGCGCAGCGCCGCCGAATTACCTTTTGGCGATGGAAATTAACAAGCGACCGATTGCGTGGCGCCCGCTGGGCAAGCGGCCTGTGAGTGGAATATGACGCCCTAATCCATCGTCCCACTTGCTAGCTATCAGCACGTGATGCAAAGAAGACTGGAGAGTCATCGATGGGTACTTATTCGCGGAATTAGAATAGACCACAGTGCAATGCAATGCACAACATACGTTCTACGCTGTGTTTCCGAGAAGGAGCTTTAACAATGCAGGTTTATCAATCAGTAGTGGATACTGCGCCCCTCTTCTGCTTACTGAATTGTTCAAATGCTTTCGCTAATATTATCATCCAAAAGACGAGTACAATCAATCTGAGTTTTTTTGAACCAGTCAACCAAAACTTCATATGTAATAAGCGTTACGGCGCTAGCAGGGACAGTTCTCACCAGATTCGTCCCAAGTCCTGAATAAAACACTCTCCACCCCTCTTCTATATACAAGCTTTTGATAGTTTTTAGAATGCCATCGTAATGTGTGACTTTGTACTTATCTCCCTTAGGTAAACCTCTTTGTATCTGCATTCGAGTGCGTACTACCTCATGGGGATAAGTCACTATAGATGCCAACATTTTGGAAAGACTAGAAGCAACAATAATACCACCCGCATTTCTGAGATCTGTAGCACTCGATTCTGGTGGTGGAACAAACAGATATTTGAACTTTTCGTATAAAGGAAACTGTACTGCCACATGCGTTAACCCCAGCAAAGCAGGCAGCAAGCCAGCGTAGAATGAGATCCAGCCTTCGTTTTTATACATTGATCGAAAGGCATCTATTGTTCCCCGGTAGTACCATGATGTGCTTTCGTTCTGTGTCATCAATCTGGTTTTAACAACCCATATAGGATTTGTGATTGTCATCGATGATGCGCCAGCTAGTAATGCAGACACTATATGAACAAATACTGAATGGCCCTTAAATATTGCACTCTTGGGTAACTCCTGTTTACTCCGCTCATACACCGTGAAATACACCATCCATGTCGGAAGATAACCAAATGTAATCGGCACTACACCTCGATAAAAGCCTTTTATTCCTTCGTGCTGCCATATTGTTTTTATTGTCCCTGTGAACCCGTCATAATGCTGAGCACTGACAATGCCATATTTCGTAAATCCACCTTGAGCTTGAAGTTTGGTTTTGATGACATCCAGAGGGCATACAACCACACCCGAAACTACTCCCGCCGTAGCTCCTGAGATAGCGTAAACAGACTCAATGCTCAACTTGGATATTCTCTTTTGCATCCATGAAACTTTCGTAAAAGAATCTGCCGGGTCGTCATTCTTTTCGTCCATTCGAGCCGTGTCGTTCATATCTCTTCACACGTTCGCATGGTTCTTCACTCAGCGCCGCACACACATGGCTTGTTCCAATATGGTTTCATGATTAGCCAACTTAACTTTTCCAGCCTTACCTAATTTGGTGTTTTTGCATTTCTTCGTCCACTTTGTCAGTTCAAAAAGCAAGCAGCTGTAGACAGATTTACAGGTAAATGGAGTAACTACAGCTCTTGTAATTGAAGCTTTGATCACGTTAGCTAAGAATCACTACCGGTCAGGGGTAATCTACTGAAAACGGAAAAACGACGTCATCTCCACGACAAGGAAGCCGGCAACAGCGGTAAATTTGAGAGTATAATTTGCAAAGTTTCCAAGAAATCTGTCAAGTCACCAATTGCTTGTGATATCTGGTCTTCAATTAATTTCAGTCGCGAACGGATTACTTTCTGAACTATTTAAAGATAAAATGAAGCTGTTATCGGTAACTACTACCTAGATGAACTCATTTCAGACATCGTTACGTCTATAGTATTCGAAAAGAGCTTTGAGTGAAACAAAGAACATTTAACTTTGATTGCGGGAATTTGAATATTATACAACCGAATATATATAACACGGCGTCCAGAGATACAATAGCAATTAGCCTCTAAGCTGTGACTCCACCTTCCGGACTATCCCAATCATTTACTAGCCAACTCTCTTCAAACTCCTTCTCATCTATTGCACCAAAGTTCTGTGATGAAGTTTCTTTCTCTCTCATGAGAGCCAAAAAGTCTTCCCAAGTAGTACTTAAGAAATCGGTTTCTCGATATCTTGATAGGCTTCCCTTTACGCTTTTGAGCGTGTTTCGTCCAAAGAGCTGGGTTATCCGTTGGATACACTCTCCTCTAACTTGCCAATGCTTTGGATTCGAAGATATACCGCCGTCTAAGCCAAAATCATAAACTTCTTCATTTAAAACGTGGAAAGGTGCTTGACCACTAACACCGGTTGTCAAAAAATTCATTGCGATATCTTCGCAGTTAATTAAATCGTCAACATATTTCAAAATGTGATCTGGCAGTGCGCAGCGCCATAAAAATAAAAAGTTTGCGTCCATAAACATGAGCTTCGTTAGAATAATTGAGTATCGCGGTGGGTTCATTTTGTGTGCCCAACAATACTTGTAGGTGTTGCTGATAGGATCAAAACACTCGACACGCGGTGCAAAGCCTACCAGAGAATCAGGCTGACGCTGCCATGCTTCGAATGCTAAATCAAGATCCTCCATCGGCGTCCAAACATCGTCATCAGCAATCAGTACTGCTCCTGTGCGTAACTGAGCAACAGGATTGAATCTGTTGTTGAGAGAATCAACCTCTTGATTTAAAATAAAAACTGTGTCTTTGTGTTCATCGAGAAGTTGCAGAATGTTTTTCGACATTTTCATATTTTTGTTGTGCCAAACAATGAAAACTTTGTCAACGTGAGGTGAGAGCAGAAATTGATTGACTACGAAGGGTAATGTCTCCTGCCGTTTTAATGAGTATGTCGCTAAAAGTACACTGTATTTGTCCATTATTCTGTCAGTAGAAACTTTCTCTTTCAAATAGTTTTCACAAACAGCTTTGGAACCACGAACAGCTCGCCATTCCTGCAGATCATGACTGTCTAATTTTAGCTTGGCGTTCACTTCGTACGACATTTGCCTCCATGCAAAAAGCATTTTTTCATTATAGGAGCTTCGCCAGTCTTTAGGCTCTTTATACCAAAAGCTCCATGGTTTCATAGCACCCTCATAGTTATATACTCTTGCATTTCCGAACACATATCGACTAAATTCTGTCTCAGAATACCGTGCTTTGACGTTGTAAACAGGGTTCAGTGGATGTATGTCTTTGAAAAAATAGTTTAAAAATCCAATATCATGAGGCACATGCCATGTTGTCGTTAATACTCGTTTCAATTCTTTATAAATTTTCATATTTGGCTCCAAAAGCATAATTGATTCATCAAATATCCCACCAAGCTCCAAAGTTGCCGTAAATGGTTTTTCTTGAAAGATTTCGTCAATGTTTTGTAGAACGAGCATTTCTGAACTCATATATAAAACTCGCTCGTATTCAATTAATCGCCATGCTTGGACTGCATTACTTTTGCACTGTCTCTTCTTAATCGGATCAATGACTGGTGCAAAATGTCCTTCCGCATGTTGCTCTTCTTTTTGTGACTCGACATTCTCTATTTCCTTTTCGTCTTTTGATTTGGGTGAGTCAGCTACTGTTATATCAATCATCGAAGTGTCGACCAACTTTGCCCCAAGATCCACCAGCTCTGATCTGTTCGTATCCCCAATTGCTGTCATAATCATTACGAGAATATCTGCCTCACTACCGGTTCTATATAACGAATGAACTAGTGTCTTGACTGGCTCAATCTGTACGCATCGAAAGTCAGTTCTCCGTTCCCTATTTCACAAATTTAGTACTTACATCTTCTTCAAAGCAGATCGTAGTCACAAAGGCTGCACTTCCAGTAAAATTCGTTACGGGAGAGGCTTCCACTACCGTCACCTCTCTTTCTGGACTGAAAACCGCTTTCAGCCGGTCGTCCATGAGATTCAATAACGATTCCTTGGAGACATAATTATCTCTCCAAGCAAAGAAACCCAGCACCAAAAGAACATTAATGACAATTAAGATTATCAGCCGTGGTCTAAGAGTCCTCCTAAAACTACTTCGACGCGCCGGCCGCATTTCAAGCAAGGAGTGGACGAGAAAGCAATTCTCTCGCGTACGTTTTAAAACTAGACTCTAGAGTTGAGGACGCAAACTCCATGCAGTCAAAACCCTGAGACGCCATCGCTTAACGTTAAATCGGATCACAAAGTAAGACAGTACCACTTGCCATTGCGATACAGAAAATCCTTTTTTGAATTTACTTTTCTAACTAGTAATGTCAATCTGTAGCTACATGTTGCAAAAGCTAGAGCGTAATTGTTTTTCTTAAGAATTGTCTGACAGTCTAGCGGAGTACTGGGTGCCAAAGTCAAAAACCGCAAACGAAAAATTGACTGCCTCGCAACCAGTAATTCATATAAATATAACACAAATAATAGCAGAATAAAATTTGATTCTCATTCATTCAAGAATAAAAAACAGAACACAAAAAAAAAAGGCAATGAGTACAGAAGGAAATTTTTTTTATTTCGAGAGCCATTTATTAGACATTTCCATACATCAAACTGGCTCGGTGACGAACGAGCATAGAATTTTGACTACTTCAAAATAAAAAATAAAAAGTAAAAAGTAAAAAGTAAAAAGTAAAAAGTAAACAGTAAAAACATGAAAGAAGAAAGAAGAAAGAAGAAAGAAGAAAGAAGAAAGAAGAAAGAAGAAAGAAGAAAGA
>JAJLWK010000197.1:0-22331 GCA_030570675.1 Myxozyma neglecta | reverse complement strand
ATTTTCTCAAGTACGGTGTTGATGATGTATCGAGACAGAATAAAGAAAAACGACGCCGAAAAGAATTAGATAGAGAAGCCCGAAAGCAAGAAGAAATGGACGAAATTTATCAAGAAATTCTAGATCAACATGCATCAGAATTATCAAAGACTCAAGATGATAAAATCAAAGAGTCTTTTATGGAAAAGAAACGATTAGCTCGTGAAGCTGCCGAAGCTGAGATGGCTGATTTCATTGATGATCAGAATGATGATGAGAATGAAATGGAAGATGCGTATCGAAAGTTTGCGGAAGATGCGGATTATGATGAAGAAATGAGAGAATTGGACAGAGCAATCATCGAAAAGGATAAAGAGGAGCGACGAAAAGCAATGTCTTCTCAATCTCCTTCAGCCGATATTCTACAAGGCATTGGAAACAAGGCAACTTCATAGCTAAGAGATAATTCAATTCCAATAAACTACCTAGGATCAAAATATCTACTTCGTAAAACTTGTGACAACATTGACATTTTACTCGTATTCTGCCCAACACCGGCACTAACAGATGACGCGGTCCCATTCCGATTATAATCACTATTTAGAGCGTCCTCAAGTGCAGATTTGCTTATGCTCGCATCAGATAAATCGCTAAATGAGCTCCCTGTACTAGTATGTGCTGTTCGTGTAGTTTGCTGTGCATTTAGTTCACCACTTTGCGGATTTACTACCACTGGGGAACTCCCGCGACTAGGCGGAGTAATATTCGGAGTTACGCCTCTACTTGATTGCAAACCTTGAGGCTGTGCTGCGGTACGGGTGAAACTAGACTGAGCAAACGACGCTCTCAATTGACGAATATTGTTCTGCTGTGATATTGGGCGATTGGGTATATTTCCTGTGGTTTGTAAGATTTGAGAAGTGTGTTCGTCAGAGTGGACTTCTTCATTTGAGTATCGTGATGCATTGGATCGTGCTCGTATTCTCTGCGATCCATCTGATTGCGGAGTTCTTGCTCCTTCTCTTATTGATCCGGCTAGTAATGTTGATTGATTTAGAATCGTAGCTAAGTAAATCAGCTTTTAATGTACGACATTCTACCGATATGTGTAAACGTACTGCTCTGTGAAGTAACCCGTTGCATTTCTTCATGAACTTGTTGAAGCTCTCGTTCATATAACCAAGCTGCCTGTTGAAGTAAAAAAGGAATCGAAACCTGAAATCTTTGCGCTCTAAAATTCTTAGTATACTGTCCATTTTACACAAATCGTACAACATACAGATGTGGCCCTATAACACATTCACTATTAGCAAACTAAGAATCGTTTAATCTTACATATACTTACAAATAATTTCAGATCTCTTGCTTGTCGACAGAACATTCCATAGTTCCTGTTCTTTTTTATTATTCCAATCCACCTACGAAAATACCATTATTAGTATTTAACAAGCTAAACCAAGTTCTTTAAAAACACCTACAACTGGCGGTTCGATAAATCCCTCTCTTGCAAATGGAAATCGCAAATATACCGTATATGACGGCTCCTCTGTCTCTGCTTCGGCCATCTACGAGTGCGTGGAAATGGTGTACTCAGTAGATCATTATATGTATCAGCATCCTTGTAAGTCTAACAGCAGCTGCTACTACTCGATGCACGTGATATTTTCAGACCTAACCTGCAAGAAAGAATACATACATGAAGATATCAAAGCAATATAGGATCTTTTAAGAGAAAGTGAAATGGTAAGCACTGACACGCATTTGCTTCAGTTTCTTGTGGGCTAAACTATGTACAGGCTGATAAACTACGCGCACAACAACAGTTAGAACAGTTACAAACTCGATTTATAGGAGTCGGTCATCCAGATACTACTAAACAGTACGTCTTCACATATTCTTTGACGTCAAATACTTGACCTAAAATTATAATAAAAACACAAATCTAAACCAATTTACTATAGTGAATGGATGAATAATGTACACCGCGACTCATATGCCTCATATATCGGAAATCCCCCATTACTAGAACAATTTGCTGTTGCTTTAAACGAACCTCAACGAAAAGTCCGTATGATGTTTATCGATGTATGTACTTTCTTTTATCGACTGGGTTTTGTATCAAATTACTGATAATTCTGCAATTTAGAAAATGGTCCAGCCATGTGGCCCACCGAAGGATAAAGACGCAGATATACTAGATGCTTGATTGTCTGATTTAAAGGGTGCATGTACGATATTACGATTGAATAAAAAACGTTACAACTATCACGCTTTAATTGCAGAGAGATTTTTAATTAAAAAGTCGTAAGCAAATCGCAAAGAACAAAACAAATATGATCCCATATGCAGCTAGAAAAACAACAAAAATCCAAACTGTCACAGTATGTCACTTTTATGAATTGTTATACTAATGAATACCAAAATAAGTAAAAAAAAAAAAAAAATGAAAGCCCCTTTACACCATTGATGTATCCCTTACGTGTAGTCATATAGTAAAGTTCGAACGACGCTCAAAAGTCCTTATAATCTAAATATTAACCTTTAATCAAGAATTTAAGAGGTCATATCAAGAAGATCTTGACTTTGGCGAGGAGATGCTCTAATTGGTTGATCCTCCAATAAAGCTGATTGTTCACTGGCTGGAGGACCATCAATTGATCTCACAGCAATGCTAGAGTATCCGCTAGATATACGATTGCCGCGATGAGCAATTTTTGTTCCTGGGCCACCTGCAAGACCGGCTGCAAGTGCACGAGACTTGTAGACAAAAATTGTATGTAGTAAACTTCCCACATTGCCAATGAGAATGAATGCAAATACAATCACACACCATTCCGCAGCCACTGAGGATTCATGCTCCCACTTTGGTCCACAAGCATCAGCGTAGTGCATTTGTAAAGCGCAAGTGTTTGCCATAATGTCTTTTGAAGGAAAAGGATAGGCACGGTCATACAGTGAATTGAAACCGCAGCACTTTAATGAATCTTCAATTTTGCGAATGCGCAGATCTTTATTTTGAAACATTGCTTTCCAAGCAGTCTCGTGAATGCACATGCCAATGGAGTTCAAATAAGGAGTAAGCAAAGCAATGAATAAGGATGAAACCACAATCAGCAATATCAGAATCGCGGGATAAAACATTCGTTGCTCGGTGAATACACGCTTGCTGGCGACGGGAATCACTAGCAAGAACAGCGTAACTAGAGGCAAAATCATTGCCATGACGGGAAAAAATGCCGGTAATGGCAAATGGAAATGAGCTGCTTTGGTGAGCTGCATCACTCCAATGAGCGTGAGCACGAGCGAGGCCGTCTAGGATTAATATGTCAGCACAACTGAAGTCTAGGGATCGTGATGATCTTCTGTAGATTCAACGATACGTACAGCCGCTGTCGTAAGAAAAATCAAGTTACGACGAGAAGTAGAAATCATATTCAGCTATAATGAAGACTGGAAATCACAGTAGAAGAGTAGGAAATCTTGCGAATCGAAAGAAGGCGTACGATTCAGAGCTAGATAGACTGGTTAAAGTTCTGGCTGGGCCTATTTTTTGACGGTGGCGCGGCCGTGCTTTTTCCCTTTGGGAGCGCCCGTGTCAATTGCTGCTCTTGCGATTGGTCCAACTTGGCACGTGACCTATGAGCAATATCAGAGAGCACGCGTTTTCGCACGATTTGCTAGTTCAGGTACAGATATTGGCAATTGAGAGATGAGTGGATGTGTGTATGAGAAGAGTAAATTCGCGGGTATTCAGTAAGCAAAAGTCAGATGCTGGAAAAGCAGAATCAAATCAGGTATTTGGAAGTCAACAGCACGAGGTAAATGTCAATCCAGCAATACTTTTCCTCTAGAAGAGTTGTATCTGCGTATTTCAGTCAATGTAATCTAAACCAAAAATATGGTAAGACTTCATATCTTGGTATCATCCGGTCTTTCCGTCGTGAAAGTTGAAATATAGACAGAATTCCATGAGCGCGTCCTAACATCCCCAAAATCTGATATTAGCTGTCCTTTGTATCTTGTAGCAGAAACAATCTGTATACAATAAAGACTCACTAGTTCCCATTAATAAGGAAGTACCGTTGTGAAAATATACCGATCGTTTGACATAAATTAACCAAATTGCCGATTTATCGACTGCAATGAAAACTATCAAACGATCTATAAAACAAAAACACTTCACACCTCTTTGTTCATATGTCGTTCTTCACGGTTGATAGCTTCTTATTGATAAATCGTCCATTATAAAGTGATCAAAGCTCTCTAAATACTCAAACACTTCACGATAACAAACCGAGAACCACTCTTCCTGAAGCCTCACGCGACATCGGGGCTAACAACCAAACCTTAAATTTTTTTATTATTCCATTAATTTTTTTCGTTTCTTCCTCTACAACTAGAAAATCTGGCGAGAACCCCACACTACTTTCCGTTTGATATTTTGTCTTGTTTCTTGTTCAAGAACATTTACATAAATAAAGATTTATAATAATGTCACCACCTGCTTCTTCTAAGGATAAATCCAACTCTGGAACTGCCCGAGTTTTGGGCTCTGGTAAGTATTCGATTAGTTCCGATTAAAGAACAGTTGAAGTTAAACTATATAGATACTGACAATTTTATGTAGCCTCTGCCGGTATTGCTGAGCTTGCAGTTTTTCACCCTGTAAGTTCAAGTTTATTTATTCTTCACATAGATGCTAATTTTGTCTAGGTTGATACCACTGCGAAACGATTGATGTCCAACAGCACTAGAGTTCGTCACTTCAGTAAACTATTAATGGATTGAAGTTAATTGTTTATAAATAGGTTACATCTCTTTCGCAACTGAACCAAGTTGTTTTCCGAAACTACGCCAACGAGCCAATTATTCGCAAAACTCTTTCGCTCTTCCCCGGTTTAGGATACGCCGCTGGATACAAGGTACAATCTACGGTTGCGAAACTTTTAGTCGGGGTCTAATATTATTTAATATGTAGATTTTGCAACGTGTTTACAAGTATGGTGGGCAGCCATATGTTAACGACATTCTCTACACCAACTACGGCTCTACTTTTGAAGAATCTCTCGGAAAGAAGAATGGAAAGGCAATTCTTTCAGCTACCTCTGGAAGGTACGAGTCATGCTTTAAATTAACTCTGATGAAATACTGACAAGAATAGTCTTATTGGAATTGGAGAGATTGTTTTGCTTCCTCTCGATGTTCTCAAGATTAAGCGTCAGACAAACCCTGAAGCTTTCAAAGGTCGTGGATTTTTCAAGATCATTGCTGACGAGGGATTTGGATTGTATCGTGGATGGGGATGGACTGCTGCCCGTAACGCCCCTGGATCGTTTGCTGTATGCACTAATCGTCTTGTTTTTAAAATTCGTTGCTAATTTCCAATATAGCTGTTTGGTGGAAATGCTTTCGCAAAGGAGTATATTTTCGGTTTGAAGGATTACGGTAGTGCAACATGGGGCCAGAACTTTGTTGCATCAATCTTTGGTGCTTCAGCTTCTCTTATTGTCTCTGCTCCTCTTGACGTTATCAAGACTCGAATTCAGAACCGAAACTTTGAGAACCCAGAAAGTGGATTTACTATATTGAAGAACATGGCTAAGAACGAAGGTCAGTAACCTTTTCAAGTGTCGTTCGTTTTTGCTGAGACTAACAACAAAATAGGATTCTCCTCGTTTTTCAAGGGTTTGATTCCTAAACTTTTGACTACTGGTCCTAAGCTTGTTTTCAGTTTTGCTCTTGCCCAGACGTATGTTTTATTTGACTTGACTGCCTCATGACATTACTAACAAACGTTGATAGTCTTATCCCTGCTTTTGACAAGGTGATCGGCAACTAAATGTCAAAACAAATGAATAGAGAACGCACCAGAATACAGATATAAGAAGGTGTTTCTTTTGTATATGATTTGTTACAATTGCTTTATATATGTTCATGCTTAAGTTGCGCACTTGCGAATCAGCAGTCGAATTTCACTTCTTTCATTTTAATCTCCATTTACATTCTCACAGCTCATTCTATTCGGTCTGCTCAATTTGAATCATCAAGATATTTTTTTTCAATTTACAATTTTTTTACAGCGTGTGAGCAGGTGATAGTATATGAACAACTTACAACGACTTGACCCATTTGTTTCATATACTTTTGTGAATATTCACTCTTTTTAATATCTGTTTTTTTCTTTAGCTATCTTGCTTTTATTGTTGTTTGCTTTAGATTGAGATTGATTGTTATACTTTGTTCTTGTACATAATTTTAGTGATAGAAGTAAACAACTGGTTTTTCTCTCTTGGATCCTTTTAAACGAGTTTTGACGAATTAAATAGCTCTTTCCTGCAACGTCGTTGCCCAACGTTATCTGATTGAAGATGACATATCTAACTTATTCCTTCCTAGCCTCGTAGTTAAGAAGGATGAAGCGATGTTGAGATGATGAAACTTGATGAGCTGCTCAACGCTATCAGCTTATCCACTTTCCCATGGGCTTTGAACCGAAATCATGATAAAATCTGTAAAAGTGGTTTTGGTAACTTTGCCTCAACTACACAAAATGGACACTGTATCGAGGGAGGTCAGTGCCTATGCGGCTCACGAACAATCTTAAGCCACAAGAATCAAACGTCGATATAAGTTTCACGCCATTAGTCAAACTTCGAAATGAGCCGCAACCGCCGCACATTGAAATCTGCTATGCAGAGAATTTAAACTTTGTCTTTTTTCTTTTTTGACTTGTCGAGTTTGTTGGGGATTTTCTGAGTGTTCGTTAGCTTTTGCGCATTTAGGTTAGAAGAAATGGCTGGTGATTATTTAGCCTTTCTCTTTAATGAAAAATACCTGAGCTCAATTCCTTCACTTTAGCTGTTTACAAGTTTTTGAGTTTTTTGTATTTGGCTATTGCTGTAAATATTGAAGAAATCTATGAGATCAGTCAAGAAAAATGTGGGAATTGTTGATGCGTAGCAAGAGTTCTAGATCACGCCTCTTCTACAGCTTTTTGATCTGAATCTTTGTACTATACTTCTATTTTTTTCTAGCACTCAATAAATTTTAAATTATTTGTTCCAATTGACAATAACTGAACTAAATCATTTATTGGAAAAGAACCTCGAATAAAGTGAAAAGAAAGAGCCCCACGACAGACGTGCGGCTCTCATATTTAAAGTTTACGGGCAAACGAGAAAGAACCCACCACGGAGGAAAAGAGCAACATTGATTATCGTAAGATAGGGACGATCATCTTCTTATCATAACCAATTCTAATTTGATTCATTTTCACAACAAAAAAAGATAATCAAGTATTTCTTTTTTTTTTTCATAATTAAAAAGAGCAAATCAACACATGACGCAATAAGATACTAGTAGATAACTATGTATGAATCTCCTCAACAAAAGTTTAATTTTTCTTGCCCGCCTTCACACTCTCGCTAGAGTTTCCTTTCGTAGCCACGGGTTTTTTGTTCTTTCCCAACACATAACTATCGATCCAGAATCCAACAAACAAATAAGTAAGCGGGGCCAAATAGAGGAGAATGAAAAACAAAGCAAAAGTCTGTCCAGAGTTGACTAAACAACTAGTGTATTGGCCCATGCTCGGATCAAAGTAGTACACAAAGAGATGCGCAAAGGCAAGACTTCCTCCGATCACAAATTGGCAGATTTGAGCAGTTGTAAGCGCACGTTTGATGGCTTTGGGCACTCTGATGTGTAAACCGGAAAGAGTGTAGTAAAAGTACATAAGAGTGTGGATAAGAGAGTTGAAGACGACGAAGATCCAGATTGGAGGAGACGCAAATCGGATGCCTGCCCACATAGACAACATCGCACCTGCATGGTGATACGTCTGCAACAACGATGACTTTTTACCTTTGGCAAGAATGATAATAGTATCAACGACTTCGTAAAACTTGGAAAGATAGAAAAGGTATCCGTAGTAACTAAGGCCTCGAGCCCAAATGCCCTCATTAACCGAGCACAGTCCGCGCCAGATTCCAGATGATCCGCGGTCATGCCCACGAGAAGTTTCGATAATTGTTCCAATTAGCGACGAAGTCATTCCAAGACACGTCCACGCAGAGTAAACGCAAAGAAAAAGATTGTGGGCAATCACAAGCCATTTGAAAAGTTGGGTGCGCGCAAATCGTGCTGGCTGTGCGCCTGGCCCACGAGAGCGATTCGCGATATGAACGCATGTCGCATAAACTGTAGCGATAGTGACAGGAACACGAATGTCCATAGTCCAGTTGAAAAGCGACGCAATCAAGGATCCTTCAAGTTCTGTGTTTCATTTAGCAAAATCAGATTTGAATAGCTATATAGGTGAGTTAACAAACATACGGGACGGGCCCTGGGGCATCTCAATTCCGACAGGGAATTTAAACATAATATGCGGCGGCGACGACAAAATGGCCGCGGTAGAATTTCCGCGTACAGAAGCCATTGTAAGTTATAATACAGATAAGTAATAACCAAACAGCAGTTATCAATTTCGTAGAATTGATACAGAAAAAGAGAAAAGGGGCAAAGCGGGGCGTGAAGAAACAGAAGGAGGAACGACGAGAAGGAGGACTTGGAGGTCTCTTTAGTGCGCGTTGAGGGGCCGTACAGGAAAGAAAATGCGATTTAGAGTTTAAGCAACAGCGAACCGCCTAACTCTATTTCTTACTCTGTCCCGACTTGCTGGCTTTTGTAGTCGCCGACGACTCAACTGTTTTAGTTTAACAGAAGAAGAAAAGGAAATAGCGTTGTAAAGAAATTAGTAGATACATTGCTTCTAAATACAAGCCGCCGCTATAATAACAACACAAGCAATCCCAAACGCCAACTACCAACAAAAAAGTACACTTACACAAAACATAATCATACACCAGACAACACAGTCTTACTTCGCTCTTAATACAGACCAAACATTTACAAAACTATAAAAACACGTTCAAATCGTCTCGATGCGTGACTACAGAAAATAATCAGCCGCGGGTTTCTTTGCTGGCATACCCTTTGATTCCTGCGGAGCAGCTTCGAATATTTCATATGTTCGATCGAGATTATCGTCGATAGTGAGAATAGCAGCGACGTTACCGCATCGATAGCAATAATTCGGAGCAGACCAAACAGTCACTATACCGCCATCAAACATCTCTTTGTATCCTTCCATGACTAACTGATGAGCTCGAGCAATTAACGAGATATCGTTGTCGTAATTGAACTCGTTGACTTGATCTGCACCAAATAAATACCCAGCTCCCCGCGGCGATAAACCCCATCCTTCGATATCCTCTGGGTCGGACCAAAGTAAATCGCACATTGCACCTTCATGTGGTACTTCCTGCTTTCGATCTAGCAGTCTTATTTGATCTAATGTTTTAATGGCAGGACTTAAACCGCCATGAACACAAAATACACCACCAAGGCCACCGACTAAAGCGCCTAATGCAAGATAGTCAAACACGTCACAGCAATACCTCCAAACGTTAGTTGATCCGTATTTTCTGATGCATTCGTCGTAGAAACCGTAAACGGTAGTGATCTGTCGTGATTCGTGGTTGCCTCGGATTAACGTAATTCGATCCGGATATCGTACTTTTAAGCATAGTAATAATAGAAATGATTCGAGAGAATAAAATCCACGATCGACAAAGTCGCCTGAAGATGTTAGTTTTTCAGTGTTGAGCGGGTTTAACAGTATAACAACATACCCAAAAAAAGATAATTTACATCAGGACAATCACCGCCATGTTCGAACAACGTTATCAAATCATGAAACTGACCGTGTATATCACCACAGATCTATCAAATCATGTTAATAATCACCCTTGTCAATAAATCCGCACTAAAGAACTCACAGTAACTGGTGTATCGACAATCTGCACATTCCGTTCTTCAATTAATAATTCCTGCGCTCGTATACACAAGTCCCGCACTTGCTCTTCTGGTATGATCTGGCAATTTTTCAATAGCTCAATAGCTCTGTTTATAGTCAATACCTGCTTTAAAATATACAGGAAAAGTTGAGGACACGCATACATATCAAGATCACTCATGATTTTTTTGAACACGCCAGCGATGAGCCACCGAAACGCGTTAATTTATCCCCCCACAAACACAAATTGCTGTATGTATAATCAAATCACTTTTTCAACAAAGATATTGTAATATTTTTCAAAGAAAACTCAAGCTGGTCAAGCACAAATATATATATATAGAAGTTATCTGTGGTAGATCTGTAAAAGTCGCGTGCAAAAGCCGTTGTTAAGGTTGGGAAAAGCGAGTAAAAAATTAAAAATCAAGCGAAGTTGGAAATCCAAGAAAACCAGGTACCGAGTTGTTCCACCGTTGATTTTTCGCTCATAGAAAAAGAGAAATATAATAAAACAAGGTGTATAGTTGTTGGCTATATCAATTATAGCTCATTAACAAATAACGTCTAAATGATAAGTATTAATGAAACTTAAAGAAGAGGAGTCGATGACGATTATCGAACGAGGTGCAAAAGGGATGATGCGATAGAGAACGCGTGTGCTCATCTTCTTTTTTCTTGTTCCTTTTTCCCAAACGCGATGAGCCAAAGCTAAAGCCAAAATCCGCATGCAGCAGCAATCGTCTATTCGCCTAGCGACCAGCCGGGAATAGAAGATATAGGTTTAGGTTAACCAGCGCTACAAGGAGCAGTTTTTGTTTGAATTCGTCTGAAAATGGCTCAATTTGAGTATTCAAAGTGCTTATGGAAGTATATAAATAAGTAATGCAATTTATAAAAATAAAAAATAAACAATTCCATGGGTATGTTCAATAAATACAAAAACAATCCATCCCAATCCCGCAGTACAAAACCTGCGAATGCCCAAATTCAACATAAAAAAAAACTAAAACTATATATAAAGCCAGATACCTTGTAACCCCTTTGAAAATAATTCGATACCTATATCTATAACCCAACAAGACCTAAAGCTTGTATTTAAACTGAAGGTAAACGTCCACCCCACTCCAACACTTCCAAACTCATAACCACCATTACCATCGTGATTGGCAATGTAAGCACGACATAACCCCAAAACAGGATTGCGGTCATTTCACGCTCAAAGACCTCGTTCAACTGACAAATTTGTGAAAGTTGAATGGCTGGCGGCGCAGTGGTAAGAAGGAATAAAACGACTAGGAAAATTGGATCGTCGACGATTGAAAGATGTACGTATTTGGCGACCAGCGCTAAAACTGGTAATAAAACAATCGCCGGAAGAAGCATCCGCGCTATTAACGATGCAGCAACAATTTTCTTAAAGTTAGGAGATGGCGCAGCTATTGACTCGTCAGGGTATAAATTTCCACCTAGGACGACTAAAATCAACGGAACGGCGACCTGCGACGTTTGCGTTATGGCAGCTGTGAATGTATGTGCGATAAATCCTTCAGGAGTCTCGAATATTAATTCTTGTAATGGTCGGACAGTGGCTACAAAAAGACCTAAAAACATTGACCATAGAGGCGGATTCATGTAGGAGTTTAGAGTAACTAAAATCTTTCTGATGATTCGAACCACAGGTATCTGCCCAATGTGATGCAGTCGATCGATAGCACGTTTACTTCGGAATGATCGATTGAACGAGGGTAACAAGCCACTTGAGGCATGGTCGTGAGAAAACAAATCAGGTCTGTAGAATAGGGTAGTACCAGGTTCCTGATCAGTAAACTCAGCTCCTGATGCATCGATGGCGTAATCATGCGGAAACAGCGGTTTGGTGTTCATGGCAATAGATTCGATAGAGGTATCAGGAGAGTCATTATGCGAGATAAATCTGGCAATTTCATGAGCTGCTTCGGAAGAGGTGTCAATAATACTGACGTCGTCAGAAGAAACGATAGTTGACGATCGACTTGATGCTGGCTCAGAAAGATCGGGATTCTTAGCCAGTAAAGTATTGTATCCCCATGACCATCTAAGCATCTGCCCAAGTTGCTGGAAAATCAACAGATAAAGAATTCCGCGCGAAGCAACATTGGACGGCGTATCCCCAGGAAGCCACTTTAATGCAGGTAAGGTTTGTGCGAGTGCGACGGTTAGTGAAACAGGCAGAGAGTTGGAATTACCAAAGATCGCCATTGCAATAACAAAATTGGATTCACGACGATCAAGTCTGTTTATTCGACCAAGCAAAACACCAGAAAAGTAAGATACAGCAGTCGTGAGCACAAAGAGAGCAGGGATCAGGGACAGATCAAGAAGCTTATCGGCGGAAATCGCGGATCCCAGCTAAGTGCACGTATCAGCTTATCGATGTTTATCCATTTTTTTATTTCAGAAAAATTAAATTGCACAATAAATACCTTCACAAAGATCAAGCATGGTGTAAAAATCTGGACATTGAGTTGAGAAATGTGTTTCTGTAAAGAGGGATTGAGAAGGCGGACATGGGCGGCCCAAAAGCCGAGTACGCAGACACAGACGACCTGAACGACAGCTTGAAAAGTGAGAAAAGAAAGCCAGGCGTAAGACGGATGGTTATGGTCTGCCATGCTCTGCGCAGCAGAAATATGACGATGATACAGACGAGAAGTGGGAGAAGTGGTAGAAAATAAAGAGGCGAGAAAAGACGATTCTGGAGAGAAGACGAAGTCAGTGGCGGGCCCAAGTCAAGGAGCCGGACAATGCGGGACGGCGCAATCTAATTACTTCCTTCCAAAGCACTTGACCCAAACTGTTTTGTGTAACAGCGGCTTTTTATGTATCTACTACTACTTTGTTTTCATTTTTCTTGACTGCGCCTCGAAGGGCAAATAGAAGATCTTCTTGGTGTTCGTAGAGTTCGACACGGGGACCCGCGTTGCAAGGATAGAGTTTTGGCTGACCGGGCTGATTCGGTTTGACTCTGACTGACGTGATGCCGGACACAAAAGCCACGTTGCCGACAAAGGCGAACGACAAAACCCTAAAGCAGCACACAACCCTGAAACCCGAGGCGCGCCCGTTTTCTTCATCCGCACGGACGCCAAGAGATTACCAGCAGTAGTTTTTAGCAGCCCAGAATAGCGTAAACAACAAATAAATTAAGTAGGCTGGCTATTTTAGCGCTGGGCCGGACTTTTCCGCCGCGGCTGTTCTGAACTTCACACAACCAGGCGTAGTCGGAGCCCGCGCCACTGCCCCATCTAGTCGCTGCCAGTCCCATGAAAGAAGACAAAACTGAAGCTGTTATGAATCGCTGTCGCAAAAATACTAAGAAAGAAGAATAAAAAGCGCTGTAGTGGGGCGTCTGCGCACTAAAGCTACTCGGGGAAAAAAGGAAAATCCAGCACGGGCGCCGCGCCCGCCGCCTTGTCTGCAAATAATGCGAGCGCATCTGTGCTGCTTTCTAACCACCTTTTAATGATAGCGTTGTCTCTGCGCCTTATTGTGCTTTGGTTGCTCTTAGAGTGTCGAGGTTTTGTCTGTGAATTTGTAAACAGGTTTTCTGAGCACCCGTCGACTTTTGCTCGTTGACAGGAAAAAGAAAAGCTTTGCGCCGGCTTGTGCCAGATCGTCGATTTGCGCCCAGTGACGTACGCTCGTCCATCGAGCCGCACAATCCGACCTTTTCCTCGGACCGCTTTCTGCGTTGTTTTATTTATCGCGACATTCGACCCCCTTCCTCAAATAATTTTTTTTCGCCTCGACTACTGCAGTAGGCTTTCTGCTATGTCTTTGTGAATATGTACAGTTTCAATGATTATCAACCCTCCCCCCCCTCCTCGGCCCTTGACATCCCCGAACACGAGGTAAACACAATCTAACCACGCGGCTCATCCGTCGGGCCCAGGGGAGTGTTGCCCAATCCAGATTAGTGCGTGATCGCTTAATTGTAGGGCAAGGGTTTGTGAGTTGCATCCGGCCGCCTCATGTTCCTCGCCTCTGGCTTTTTGCTCGCTGCTCCGCCGCTTCGCGCGTTCCTCAGCTTGTTGTTGCCCCACAACACACTCTTTTTTTTATTTTCTCGACTGTATTTTTGCCGCCTTTTTCGTTTTCCATCCCACTCTAGCTAGTCTCCACTGCTGTTTGGTTTGGCTGTTGTTGCTGTTTATCGTAGCTTGAATGCCGCCTCCTCCGCCCATCCTCCAGACGGCGTCGGTCCCGCCTTCCGCGGCCGTCCAGCAGCAGAACCCGAGCGCTGCCACGCCGCCCGTCGCGGCCTATGTCAAGCTCCAGGCTGTGAACGAGCAAGCATGGCTATCTATCGGTACGTTGCTTTATTTTCTGTTCCTCTGTTAATTATTGTTTCACTGTTTGAGCCGTCGTTGCTAATCCTGTATTCTCTCGTAGGGAATATTGCCGATATGATGGGTGACCACGATCGGGCAATGCATGCCTTCGAAGCTGTCCTCCGCCACAATCCTTACTCAATTCCCGCCATGTCTGCTATTGCAAACATCCTTCGCCAGAAAGAGCAGTTTGGTCGTGCTATTGAATACTACCAATCCATTCTCTCCTTTTCGCAAGATTCTGGTGAAACTTGGGGTGCCTTGGGTCATTGTTATCTTATGATGGACGATCTTCAGAAGGCTTATTCTGCTTATCAGCAAGCCTTGTATCATCTACGTGACCCCAAAGAACCGAAGCTTTGGTATGGCATCGGTATTCTCTACGATCGATACGGCTCTCTCGAGTACGCCGAAGAAGCTTTCACTCAGGTTATGGCTATGGATCCTACGTTTGATAAGGCCAATGAGATTTATTTCCGTCTTGGAATTATATACAAGCAGCAGCTCAAGCACGATCTCTCTCTTCAGTGCTTCAAATACATACTTCATAATCCTCCGCGACCCCTCACTGAAATCGACATCTGGTTTCAAATCGGTCACGTGTATGAACAACGCAAAGACGTATGTATTTGCGTTTATCAGGCAGTTTTTATTTCTATTTTCTGACTATAATTTTAGTACAAATCTGCGAAAGAAGCATATGAGCGAGTTCTACTTGAAGACCCCCACCACGCTAAGGTTTTGCAGCAGTTGGGCTGGCTTTACCATCAGCAAAATTCATCGTTTGCCAACCAGGACTTGGCAATCACTTATCTTACAAAGTCTTTGGAAGCCGATGGTCAGGATGCTCAATCATGGTACCTGCTTGGTCGTTGCTACATGACTCAACAAAAGTACAACAAAGCCTACGAAGCCTATCAGCAAGCTGTTTATCGTGAAGGTAGGAATCCAACTTTTTGGTGCTCGATCGGTGTTTTGTATTATCAGATCAATCAGTACCGGGATGCGCTTGATGCCTACTCTCGTGCTATTCGCCTTAATCCCTACATTTCCGAGGTCTGGTACGACTTGGGTACTCTTTACGAGTCTTGCAATAATCAGCTCTCCGATGCTCTTGATGCTTATCAACGTGCCGCTGAACTTGATCCGAAGAATACGCACATTCAAGCTCGTCTTGAACAATTGCGAAACCCACAGAATCAAGCTCAGAATGGTCAACATCCAGGTCAGTCAATCCCGAAATCTCTTGGCCCATTGGCTTACCCGTCTGCTCCTATAGGCCCTCCTATTCCTCGTTGGAATGCAAGCCTCAACAGTCAAACTCAACCTCCTCCAGGTCCCCCAGGACTGCCTCTTGTGTCAAGACAGTCGATTGCTCCTCCAAACCCTCTTGCTCATCAAGGTCCTTTGTCACATCATCCTCAGCCTCCCACTGGTTTGCCGGGTTATCCTCTTCAGGCAGCACAGGCTCCTCCCATACTCCAGCAGCAGCAGCTTCCTCTACCTCCAGAACAAGCTGCTTCAGCATTGCCACAGTATCAGCCTCCTCAATTGTCTTATCGACCGCCTGAAGTTGCTACTCCTGCCAATCCTGCAGCTAACGCACCTTCTACTGCATCCGTACCTCCTGCTACTTCCGTACCTTCTGCTACTTCCGCCCAGAATCCTGCACCCCATTCCTCGTCTACTGTCCTTCCCAGTGATCACGCTGCTGCGACTGCTGCTGCGAATAATGTTGCCGCTCTTTTGAACGCATCGTCAAAGCGCCAGCGCGAATCAGAAGACGAGCAGCATGGTTCCGATCACAAAAAGCAAGCGATCGATGGAAAGCGTTCTCCTCCTAAGCCAACGGCTACAGCAAGCTCTTCTTTACCTTCTACATTAGTTTCGGGGCCATCTAGCGACGTGAAAATTCCTGCTTTATCATCCATCTATGACTCCGCAGCTGAGGGATCTCTGCCTCCTGTGAATTCGCGACCTCCAGGCGAAGCAGAGAAATCGTTACCATCAATGCAAACGAAACCGGGTGACGACTCCGCGAGGATCGATTTACCACGAGTGGACATTTCTGCTTCTTCAATGGATGCTTCGCTTCCTTCAATTGCGGCAAACTTGTCATCATTGGCGAATGCGGCAGCACTTGCTGTGAGACCATTGATTCCGGTATCGTCCTCGGCAACTTTGACAGAATCTAGTGCACCACCTTCGATTGCCGCTTCTGCTCCTCCGAGACCTAGCTGGTTGTCAAGTTTAGCATCTTCTGACAGTGACCGCGATTCCATGTTCATGAAACGAAAGTCAGTGACTCCGGCCGAATCCGCTTTGAGAGATACTGTTAGAGAAAAGGTTATTCCCAGTCCAGCTCTTTCGGCGTCGGCGGCTACAATATCAGCTGGGGCTAGTCCTGTGCCGCCAGTTGATTCGCCTAAATCTGCTACACCAGCTCCTGTATCTGCCTCTGTTCAGGCTTCTACACCAGGTCCTGCTCCTTCAGTTTCTGCCCCTGCAGCAACCCCCACACACGTGCCCGCATCTGTTGCAGCTTCTTCCCCAGCTCCAGCTCCCGCGCTTGTCTCGGTGTCGGTTTCAGCTCCGGCTTCATCTGCTGGCTCGACTCCCGCTTCAGCTCCTGCTTCAGTCCCTACACCCGCGTTGACTCCTTCGCCATCCCCTGCCCCTGTTGCGACGTCTGCTCCAGTAGCTACTGCATCTCCTGCTACAGCTCTTACTCCTGCTGCCGCTCCTTCTCCCGCATCTGCTCTCACTTCTGCTCCTGTGAGCGCTATTCCAGAAAAGGTAATCGAAGAAGTGCCTCAGCGGAAAGTGAATGAGGATGAGAATTACGATGATGATGAAGAACAAGAAGAGATGGTTGAACCGGTTTCCGCTCCGGCTGTGTCAGTAACGAAAAATTCTACATCTGAGCCAGACCGAGACGTTGAAATGAAGGATTCAGCATCTGCGCCTGAAACTACAGCTATCAAAGATGAGGAAATGAGAGATGCTTCTCCTAGTCGTCCAGCTACTCCTGCTATTGAAGCTCCTACTTTACCTTCACTCCCGTCACTTGTGAAGAACTCGTTTGATCTTTCAAAACGGGAAAGTACGCCGGAAGTTAAATCAAATGGAAATACAGAGTCTCCATCTATTGACAAAGAACGAACAAACGCTGAAGCTCCGTCAGAAGCTGCTGGTGAGAAGAATGCTTAATGGCTTTCTACTGGAAAGTGTTGAGTTTGGTTATTTCTTTGTTTTCTATCTTTCCCATTTTTCCTGTTTTTTTTTCCATTTTCCTATTTCTGTAAAGTATGTGAGAATTTTGAAGTTGAGAAAAAAGTCTTGGTGATTTTTAAATTTGGTTGCAGATAAGAAACTCGAGGAAGATAAATTCTTTGAGGGATTTCCGTTTTCATTTTTTTTTTATTTGAGAATTAAGTAAATGTATAAGAGGGTTTATGATGTTTTATTTACATGGTTTGCTTCTTTTTGCTTGTCCTTATGGTCAGTGTATGTTTGTTTATTGCTTGTTGCGATTTGCTTGCCAAGTTGTATTCAGTAGTTATAAGTTATGTCAGTTTGTCGATTGTTTGTTAATGCATCTTATGACGAGTAATTTTAATCCCTTTTCCGAATGTAATATTGAATCCTAATTACTTTGTCTGAGAACTAATTAAGGTTACAGGATAATTTAACTACTTAATTTTTCGGATAGCTAATGAAATTGATATAAAAGTGGAGACGATTAAACGGACAAGACGATTAAACGGAACTGACATCCATTTACTTTTGTTTTTTTCATGGATGTTTGCTTCATAAGAAGCCGGTAAATTAACGGGTTTGATACACAGGTTTGCCTTTTGTTGCGTAAAACGATTGGGAAAACGGCTTAGAAAACATGTGCGATAGGTTTTGCTATTTTTTTTTTCGAGGTGAAAATGAAATTGATAAAATAGAATTGATAAACGCGAATTTACTAAATGTGAAATCACTAAATTTGAAATCGAAATCGAGGCAAATTTTGCAAATCCATGCTTTGTTTCATTAAAAGATGGCTAAAACCTACAGATTGCTGAAAAGCAAATTAATATCTAGCAGATAAAGAAGCTTATTTAGTAGTTTGGAAGTGAGAGTTGAATTGTTGAATTTCTCGATTTGTCAATGTGTGTGTATTAAGAGACGGATGAACAGCCCGGTTTAACATGCGTGAGTTACGCGAACTAAATAATATCATAAACCGTTTCACAAACTTCCCCATCTGTCTGACGCGCCACCACTTCATTAGCTAACCGCTGCATGGACAGTTCATTATTATTTCTATACTGCTCCAAGATCGAGATAGCCTCCTCGTTACTTTTCCAATGATGTGACTCTAAATGATGAATTTCGTCTATAATTGTTTTATATCGCTGGTATAGCTTTCTACTTGTTTCGTCAAGGCGCCAAGTATCTCCATATCGTTTGTCAAAGGCATCGACTGAACCCGATCCAAATTTGTACCAAGTAGAGTAAAGTGTACGGACGTTAAACGCACACTTTATTAAATCCTCCATAGTTGTAAGACGAATTCTGGATCTTTTATGTCGAGGATCATGGAGGAAGAACGAGCCCGCAGGATAACCTGTGGTGAGTACAGATGGAGAAATGCCATGTCGAGACAGCGGTGACAAGGGATTAAATGGTAGCGGATCTTCAATAGGTTCTGGAAGCAGATGTCGTTGAATTGCTGATGAATGACTTGGAGGTGTAGATTCTCGATGTACGAATCTTGTCGCAACCGATACACAAGTTGCAATTAACAAGGTAAAGATTCTACATCTCTCCTTCATTCGACAGTAAGTGACCATATCCTGCGCATTCAACCGATGCAGAACTTTTGCTGGTTTGTGTCGCTTTGCATCAACAAATGCACCAGAAGTACACCTCTCTTTAGTCTTTAGACGTTCAGAGCTTCGTAGAGATTGCCCAAATTGCGCCCGTCCTTGGTTTCTTCGATTCTGTCTAGATACAAGTCGTACAGATTGTCTTGAACCAGCGCGGGATCTAGTAACCTGAGAGCTATTTCCGATATGTTGCGATTTTTTGATTGAAGGCATTGTGAAGCTCTGCTATCAATGATAGTAAATTTTGGTCAACAGTAGAATTCAACTAATGAAGCGCCCTGGTATTTATATATTCCCCCCCCTCTCGCACTTCACAGAGATTCAATGTCACAACTCAAAAGTCAACGTGCAGAAAAGCAAATGTTTAGATTTCACATATTAAAAAAAGCGCGGAAGTATATTTCTTGTACCCCCAGGCCAAATACACATGTTGACGCGTACACGCGTGAGCCACGCGTTTGATCAAAGAAGGGAGATAGACATCTACGATTCTCACTCTCGCGTGTCATGATTAATCAGGCTTAGTCGTAGCGGATCCAGCACCGCATGATTTCCCTTGCTTTCCTTTTGAGTTTTGGAATTAAATGTATTAAGGGTCGAATAACAATCTGTGCTCGAAGCCTATCGCGTGACGAGCAAGACTCGTTTACATTTACTACGCTAAAATATCACATCGGAGAAGTCGTGAGCACAATAATCGCCAAAATATAAACGTTTGAAACAAACTTGAAAAGTTCCAGAAGTTCTTTTGTTGCTCACTCAATTGCGATATTCAGGTCATCACACGTTCTAAGATCAGATAAATCTTTGTTATGCTGACAATATTGACAGCTTCGATAGTAGAACACATTGGATGTAATAAATCATTATTAGCTCGTAAAAATTTATTCCATGGGTTAATCTTCTGAGAGTAAAATGGAAAACTCTCTACTAGATGTACATCTAGAAATGGTTTAGCTTGGTTGACGATCTCTATACTATTTTGTACCAGATGTCAAACGACACAAAGCCACATGTAAAGCCTCGTGAAAATATATTATCGGCAAAAGTCCACCTAGAATTGATAATACGTAACTTTAAAGACCGCCACAACAAATTGCAAACCTGAACAAAACTTTCCTTTGCAGAGTTCTAAAGTTGAGTTCAAGCATACTCTTAGCAAGCTTCCCAGATTTGTGGTCCCAGAGACACAAGTCTGTTGAAAATAACATCTCTGTCGTCAATGGCAGTTATGATGTATACTAATTTCTTTCCACCAAAATCCACAGTTATTGCAATGCCATCTTTAATCCTTCTTTGCAATGCCCATCCTGCAATCATTTCTGTTTTCCATCCAAATCCACCAACCTTCTCAAGTTCAACTATATCTTTGACAGAGAAAACAAACTCAACATCAGACTCTTTAGATCCTCTCCACATAGATTCGGTTACAAATCCGCAGCATATATCATGTAGATCCGCTGAAGAGAAGATAAAGACATAGCCGCGCTTGCCATTGTACCGTGCCCGGCACTTCACTGGTGTTCGTTGTATCTCATCTGGTCGGCCTGCTAGTACGCCCAAGCGCGCTTTGGACGTCTCGCTTTGACCAAGCCTCGCTTTGACGTGATCAATAGCCATCATCGTAGACACAGATACTTTAACCACTTTCCTAGCAGCAGATAAAATCTGGCGGCGTTTGCTATTACCCTTTTGAGATTCAGAATTGTCTGGATTTTGATTTTCCTTCGCAGCCTCTTCGTCCGCTTTTACAGTTTCCAGAGTTTCCTTGTCACTACCAGCCAGGTTTTTTCCCTGCTCAACAATCTCTTTCTCTTCATCAACGTCTTCCTTAACTTCGTAGAAAGAATATGCTGGAAATATTCGACGTCTTTTCTCTGCATTTCGAAGTAGAGCGAGAGTTAGTTGTGCTCCTGTAGGCACGCCATAAAAAATCGTGCTAAAATCAGTTGGTTAGCCGAAATATTATGAATAATATAATATTACATACTTTCGTGGTTCAATAGCATTTAACCAATCCGGATGCTCTCTGTTCAAATGTGTGAGAGTTCTAGAAATTATTGGATCTCCAAATAGCGCAAAACCTAATGCAAAAGAAATAGTTCTAGAAACCATGCGAGCAGTTATCAGTGGGATCACAGCCATCGTGCCTAAAAGTACTAAACCAAGCTTGATGCGCGGACCAGAGTTGAATGGCTCAACTGGAGATAAAGTACTAAATAGTCAGTTTGACACGCTAAGTTACTAGTTTATTAACCTTACTTGGCAGCTCGTTCCCATCCGTCTGAAATATTCGAGATGATATGCATTATAGGCTGTAGACCTGTCCAGACCGCATCTTCCATAGGCTTGCTTGTACCATCTTTCACTGGTGCAGCTGGACTATTGGCATACGTTGCTTCATCGTTTATCGACTTTGCCATTAAGATCGATGGATCCTTACTCTCATCAGTCGGATTCGTTTGTGACTTCTGTCCAGGCGAATCTTCAACTGTGGCACTATTATTCTGTCCGCCTAATGCTGTACGTACCATGACTGCTGTCACACTCGAGACAAAATCATGGGCTTCCATCTCGAGTGCTTCACCCTTCATATTCTCTCTACCTCCGGTCGCGGTATCATCGCTACCGACTACTCCAGCTGGCGGTGTCTGGACGTCCCCTGTCTGAGAATTGACCATCGACAATTTCGCAGGAGGAAATAGAATTCGACGAGAAGAAGGCACAGTAATAAGCAATATCAGTACCGTCATTAGCAGATATGTAACCGCATCGTTCACCCACGCAGCAGAATATGCGAAAAGAAACAGAGTTGTGCGAATGGTCTCTTTCCAGGATCTAATTCTAGCAATATGCTTGACAATGGCTATGACACCAATGACTACCGTATAATAAAATCTCTCTATAGTCATGCGGAGCTTATCTGGCGAACGATACTGCTCGTCGCCCGCTATATTTAGATCAAGGCCTCCGGGTGGTTTGTCATGAGTCACTTTCACATGCTGAACTTGCTTTGACACAGTTAGAACCTTTAATCAAGTCTGTAGAGAACAACTTCACATACCTTGCTAAATCTTCGCAACAACATTAGTACAGTTTCACTCTCTACTCCATGAATCATTTGACGATTCTGCGAGAAATCTTCGAAGTGAAGAATTTGGCTCTCTTGCGTCACTAGTTTATGTATTGATCCTTTATATTTCTCGCAGAATCGTCAAATGATTCATGGAGTAGAGAGTGAAACTG
>JAJLWK010000196.1:0-22333 GCA_030570675.1 Myxozyma neglecta | reverse complement strand
ATGATATTATCAGAGTTTGCCGGAGCCGCACAATCTTTGAATGGAAGCATTATCGTGAATCCTTGGAACACAGAAGAGCTTGCTGACGCTATTTATGACTCTATGACGATGCCAGAAGAAACGCGACTAAGCAATCAGAAGAAGCTTTTCAAATACGTGAGCAAGTACACATCTGCATACTGGGGAGAAAGCTTTGTCAATGAAATGAAGCAAATTGCTGCTGCTAGTGCGAGAAAGGCTGAGAAAGAGGCTTTAATTTAAACTGTGGATTCGCTGGAAGATGTACAGATTAAGTTTGAGCGATGTAGTGATGTTAATGTGAGTTTAGAATATATAAATGCATAGTAGTTTTTTGATTATATTAATATACGGATCCATATTTATTAATGTCGATTTTATATTTGTAGCTTTCAATTCGATATCTCAACAGTCTCTACGACGTCATTATGAGCTCATAGCCCTAATCCGATGCAATTGACTGAATCATTCTGATGCTCGTCTAATTGTGTGTAGAATACACTATTAAAAGCCTTCTTCATTGAATAGAAAAGCTGACAAATTTGAGGCAACTGCACAGAGACATAAAACATTTATGCCCAGGATTGAGTCTCTTTCTCAGAACGTTGTTTCTCATCTACGATCCGAAGTCGTTATTACATCCGTATCGCAATGTATATCCGAACTCGTTCAAAACTCGATAGATGCCGATGCAACTAAGATCGAGATTAGTTTACACTCCAATGATTACTATATATCTGTAAAAGATGATGGGAATGGAATTGAACCGGAAGATATGAAAAGCATATGTGTGGCCCATTGTAGGTTATTAATCAAGAATGATCATTGAGGTTTACTGACGCTGGCTAAGGTACTTCAAAATGTAGCAGTTTTTCAGATTTGGAACACGTCGAGACGTTTGGTTTTCGTGGGGAAGGTAATTTTCTTAAGTGACGATAGTTTATATCTTCACACTAACGATTATCAGCTTTAGCTAGTTTAGCAGCAATTTCACTACTCACAATAGTTTCCCGACACAAAGACTATCGATCAACAACAATGAAGCGAATCAGTAACTCTGCAGAGCTTTATTTAGGTCCTGCTGCAACTCCTTTAACAGGCAACGGAACAACTGTGATTGTGCAGAACTTATTTGGAAACCTACCCGTTAGAAGAAAACTATTGACTAGTATTAATACCAAGTATAAGTTGGATAGCGAGCTAGCTAGTATTAAACAGAATATAGTATTTTTAGCACTCGCTATCAGTTCAGAAAAGGCTAGAGTTCTTAATTTTAGAGTTGACAACAAACTGACTTTGTCACTATCCATAAATCCTGGTCAGAATAACGCTGCTTCTATACTAGCCAAAGCGTATGGTAGTGATGTAGTTGAGTCAACTGAGTTCTACACGAAAACAATTGGAGATGTAAAAATTGAAGGACTGATTTCTCTGAAGCCAGTTCGCTCTAAAATGCATCAGTACATATGTATGGATTTGAATCGCATAAAGATTTTGCTGACAATTTCTAGTTCTCAACAAACGACGGTTACTTGAAGATAAACTTTACAAGAATGTAAACAGTTTTTTGGAAAAAGCTTTGGGTGAACAGAATGATGAGAAAGGATCGGGATATCCGCTTTACGTGATATTTATCTCTGCGCAAGTTTCTGCTTATGATGTATGTCAGGATCCTTCAAAATCTATTTTATATCTTGAGGTATGTTAAAAAACTACTCTGTAAGTGATGTTAACTGATTTTAGAATTCTTCTCATATATACGATTGTGTGATGAAATTTGTGGATCAAGTGCTTTCAAAAGTCGACACGCTGATGCCCACTTCACGGAAACGAACATTATCGGCACCTGACACACCAGGCGCACGATCACTGCATTTACAATCTTCTAGGATATCGATGAAAGATTTAGGATTATCCAAGATTAGAACAGGAAAGTCAGAGATGGATGGACATGAACGCTCAGAATGTTTTTGCATTCCTCATGAATCTTACGATAGTGTTCGTCGTCGGACCATGTCAGCAGACCAAGCACGCAGCACACATAAACACTGGGAGCCTAAAACGTTTCAAAAAACAGAGCAAAGTATAAGAAACCTTGAACAGCAAGCCGATGATTTTTATACGGTAAATACTCAACTGAAAAAGTCTGAGCTTTCACAAGCAAAAGTAATCTCTCAAGTCAACAAGCAATTCATTCTTATCAAACTTGACGATATAACGGATCCAGGCTCGTCTAGACTCGTACTTGTTGATCAACATGCTGCTGATGAGCGAGTTCGCGTTGAGACGATGATATCAACGTATTGCGAAATAGTGCGGCAAAACCTAGAAGATCAAGAACAAAATGACAAATTCACGTTCAGTTTAGATCAGCCTTTGAGATTCCATATCAATGAAGCAGAAGTCGATGATTTGATCCATAACCAAGAACAATTTGATTTATGGGGAATTTCTTATAATGTAAATGAAGCTGAAAATGGCAGTGATTTGCATTTAGAAGTTACTAGGCTTCCTAATGTCATAGGTGACAGATGTTTATCGGATCCGAAACTCGTGAAGACTTTGATAACGAGGCATATCTCAGATCTTCAGGTTGGAAGTATACCACAGCTTGCAAAAATATCAAACGAAACTGAGAAGGTGACAGTTTTGAGCTGCTTACCTTCTATGATCTTAGAAATGCTGAACACTAAAGCATGTCGCGGTACGTTGTCGCAAGGTAATCTTCACCTTTGGTGCTAATGATTATATAGGAGCAATAATGTTTGGGGATGAACTAGAACCAAAGCAGTGTCAGACATTAGTTAGCAATTTATCCCAATGCAAGTATCCATTTCAATGTGCGCATGGTCGGCCCTCTATGGTTCCTATAGTCAGTTTGTTGCCCTCAACTGAGAATACGCATTTGCGAAGTCATACATACTCGTAATTTAAAGAGAATCGTGAATAGAAGGAATTGAGATTAGAGTTGAGGTAGGTCTATTACCTATGTTTTATCGCGAATGTAATTGAAATACATCAGATTTATACCTTTTCTTCTGGCCTTAATAAAACTCTATCCTCAATAAACTTCGTGGCGTCAATTTAGGGGTCGCTTTTTGTTAGTTTGGGAGGTAAGGGCAAGGGTATGTATTCCACAAAAATTTTGGATCAAGGACTGATTGATTTGAACAATATATAGTATTACCAATTTCTTTTATTTTTTTGTTTGTCGTACTCTGAATTGAAAAAACACGTGAAGTTAGCTATATCTACTAGCAAGTTATATTTGATTATGGCTGAAGCTGGAGATAAAACACGGGTAGAAGATTTGTCCGTGATATTGAAGAAGTTAGCTGCTAATGGTTAGTAAATATATATACTATGATATCAACGGTGTATTGACTATTACTCTTAGATCGTCCTTCAAGAGAGCAAGGGGTTCAAGATGTTGAGAAGTACATAAGTACAGAGGACAAAATATCAGAGCTGGACTTTCTGAAAATTTGGAAAGGATTATATTACAGTATGAATTACCTGGTCAGCTAGTTGTTTAATCAAGTGCATACGATTTAACATATCAACAGCAATGTGGATGACTGATCGGCCAAAAGTTCAACAAGCTATGGCAACGAAACTTGGACGATTACAACTTGAAGCTAGTGATGTTAACGTTGCCGGATTTGTTGATGCATTTTGGGCTACAATTTGTAGAGATTGGAACAATATTGATGTTTTAAGGTATCTATTTTTACGAATATCTGAAGATCTGACTAATGCGACAATTAGAATTGATAAATACTATCTATTGATTCGAAGATTCGTCAGTGGAATGTTTGAGTGCTTAATTAAGTCTGATTGGGATCAAGAGTTACTGGCAAGTTTCAACAAATCTTTGACACAATATCCTCTGAGGTTGGTACCACTTTCTTAAACAATCTTTCGATAGTATTAACAAAACGATAGTCCAAGAAACACCTCGATAGCAGACGGTATTCGATATCACATGATTGATATTTACATTGATGAATTTGAGCGACAAATGGCAGAGTTCTCGGAATCTGAAGAAAGTGACTCTGACGCAGAAAATAAGAAAGAGCAGACTAAAGTGCCGATTTACGATATTATGAAACCGTTTGAGAATTTAGCTCAAAACGCTATCAACAAAGTTGTGAGAAAGCGAGTTCACGAAGAAGTATTAGATTTACCAAGGCTGATAGATGTTTGGGGATATAATAAATCAGAAGAAATAGCGGAGAAGAAAGCGGACGAAAAGAATCGTCCAAAGAAGAAGACCAAGACAAAGTGAGTAACTGTCTATTTTACATCTTTGATATTTTCAACTTGCATGTGATAATAGGTAGACAATGGGTGTAATTTGTATTATATTTTGGTAGTATTTCAATGAAAGTCTACGTACACGTACTCGAAGTACGAATAAAATAGTATGTAATTGGATCTGGTTCAGTTCATACTGGTCACATGACGCCGCGTATGGATAGGCTCGGTTTGGTTCAGCTGCGCCATCCAGGCCCAAGCCGAGTTCCGCTGACGTCGCCTGCGTGGCCCTTTTAATTTGTTTCTGTCCCAGGCAATTGTAATTAGCATTGAGTGCGTTCGTTTGAAGCATTATCAGCTAAAGTAGAGACTGTAGGATTGATCTGCTACGAATAGTCGACTTGCTTGTTTTGGTACGCAGAGACTGGCGTCAAAATGAGTAAAGCAGATACCGACCTCTCCGTTTCAATCCGGAAAGCGACGTCGCTGGAGGAAACTGCTCCAAAGCGCAAACATGTGCGAAGTAAGTCATCTATGAGTTTTTAATTGCGCTAAAAATCCACGGAATTGATGTTAATTGCTTATCGCGTCGCAGGTTGTATCGTCTACACTTGGGATCATCGATCTTCCCAAGCATTCTGGGCTTCTTTGAAGATTCAGCCTGTTTTGGCCGACGAAGTCCAGACATACAAAGCTCTTATCACTGTGCATCGTGTTCTCCAGGAAGGCCATCCCAATACCTTGAAAGATGCTCAGAACCAGGTCGGCTGGATTGAGAGTTGTGCCAGAAGTACACAGGGTGACGGTCTGAAGGGTTATGGCCCTTTGATTCGCGAATATGTCGATTTCTTGTTAGATAAGCTTCAGTTCCACCGAAACCACCCAGAATTCAATGGTACGGCGATTTCTGAAGAGACATTGAATAATCACTGACGAGCTGTAGGTACATTCGAATACGAGGAGTACATCTCATTGAAGACTATCAGCGACCCCAATGAGGGTTACGAAACCATCACCGACTTGATGAATCTTCAAGATCAAATCAACACTTTTCAGCGTTTGATTTTCTCGCATTTTAGACCTGGATCTTCCAATGAATGCCGTATTTCGTCGTTGGTGGCCTTGGTATACGAGTCTTACGGTATTTACAAATTCGTCACATCCATGCTTCGTGCTATGCACAACAGTATGAATGCAGATGAAGCCTTAGAACCTTTGAGAATTAGATATGAAGCACAGCATCATAGATTGGTTAAGTTTTATTACAACTGTGCAAATCTCAGATACATGACCAGTTTGATCTCAATCCCTAAGCTTCCTAGAGTATGTTTTAACTGCTATATGTTTTGCAATCTCTGACAGTTATAGGATCCTCCCGATTTGTTCAGTGATGACGATATCGAAGGTGATGCTCCTTCTCTTCCTCGTCGTCCAGTAAGTGAAGAGCCGTCGTATGCTCCTACTCCTGAACCAGATCAAAGTGAATTATATGCTCAGCAACTTGCTGCTCAACAACAACAATATGAAGAGGAGCAACACAGACTGGCTGCTCAACGTGAGCGTGAGTTGCAGCAGCAACAGCAGCTCGCTCTTCAGCAGCAGCGTGAATTTGAAGAGCAGCAACGTATGGCTGCTGAGCAGCAGCGTTTAGCACAAGAAGAGCTTATGAGACAGCAATTGCAGAATCAAGCGCAGGGTCGAGCTGCTGAGCTAGAACGCGATATTTTAGCTTTAAGAGGCCAATACGATCAGGATCAGTTGATGCTTGAACGATACGACGGTCGTGTTAAGGCCTTGGAAAATGAGATCCAGCAGCTCAATCAAACGACTTCGCAACAACTCTCTTCGAAAGACGATCAGATTAGATCTCTTCAAGAACAATTGGCTGCGTGGAAGTCAAAGTACGATTCTTTGGCAAAGTTGTATTCTCAATTGAGAAAGGAGCATCTTGATCTTATGGCTAAGTACAAGGCTATGCAAGCCAAAGCTGCATCGGCGCAAGAGGCAATTGATCGCAAAGAGAAACTTGAAAAAGAACTTAAAGCGAAAAATCTTGACCTTGCGGACTTGATCCGTGAACGTGATAAGGCTAAGTTGGAGCTTGATCGCGTCCGCGGTGGTCAGACCGATGAAGTTTCGAAGCTTCAGCGTGAAGTTGACGACTTGAAGAAACAGCTCAGTGACTCTGACCGCTCTAAAGGCGTTGAACTGTCTGCTCTTTTGGCTCGTCACAACCGTGAGCTTGACGATCTTGAGTCTCAATTGCACGCTAAGCAGCGCGCCTTAGATGACTTATCTGACCGCGTTCAGGGCTTTGATTCAGAGTCCGATAAGCTTTTGCGAGACAAAGAGCAAGAACTGGAAGTTTATAAGGCTGGTATGGACGAAGCTTTAAGACAACTCAGTGAGCTTCAATTAAGTCAGCAGGATACTGATAAAGCCATGGACGGACAAATTGACAATATTCTGGTTGAGCATATTGGTAAACTCAACTCTATCATTGATGCTGTTTTACAGGCTGCGGCTCAACGTGTTTCTGATGCTGTTTATGAACTCGATTCGCCTATGAACGCTGGAAATCAAAATTCGTCTCCTGCATATCTACTTTCTATGGTTGAGAAAGGTTCAGCTTCTGCCACTGAGTTTGCCACTGCCTTCAACAACTTCCTTGCCGATGGGCCTAACGGTGATCATTCAGAGGTCATCAAGACATCCACAACTTTTTCTACGGCTATTGCTGATATCCTGATCAATGCTAAGGGTCTCACGCGTCTTGCAAGTGATGAAAAACGCGCGGACATGATTGTCAATGTTGCCAGAGAAAGTGCTCTTGCTTCTGAAAAATGTTTTACTAGTCTTTTCGCAAGTCAGCTTGCTCCACTTAACATCGATCAGAAGACTGATCGTGTGATTTCTAATAATCTTGACGTTCAAACGCTTCTCCAACGTCTCAGCAAGATCGCGGAATCATTCGCACCTTCTCGCACAATGGCCAATGGATTGAACGGTGGCGATTTGGGTGAGATAGTCGAGAAAGAAATGAGCAATGCCGCAGAGCAAATTGCAAAGGCAGCTGCTCGTCTCACGCAGTTGATGACCAAGCCCAAGAATCCTAACTTGTCGTCATTTGATTTGAAAATTCATGATGCTATCCTAGCAGCTGCAATTGCTGTTACAAATGCTGTTGCTGCATTGATTAAGGCCGCCACCGAATCGCAACAAGAAATTGTTGCCCAAGGACGCGGTACTAGCTCTAAGGCTGCATTTTACCGAAAACACAACCGCTGGACTGAGGGTTTGATTTCTGCAGCAAAAGCAGTTGCAACATCAACCAATGTTCTTATCGAGACTGCAGATGGCGTTGTTAGTGGAAACAACTCTTTGGAACAGCTTATCGTGGCTTCGAATGACGTCGCTGCATCAACTGCACAGCTTGTCGCCGCATCTCGAGTAAAGGCTTCGTTCATGTCCAAGACTCAAGATAGATTAGAAGTAGCCAGCAAAGCAGTCAATTCTGCATGCCGAACCTTGGTTTCTCAAGTTCAGAGTATTTTACAGCAAAGAGGTAGAGTGGATGATGAGTTTGAAAAGGTGGATTATAGTAAATTGTCGTCGCATGAGTTTAAGAGAAGGGAGATGGAGCAGCAGGTTGAAATTTTGAAGCTGGAGAATGAGTTGGCGTCTGCTCGTAAAACTTTGGGCGAGATTAGGAAAGTCAGTTATCGTCAAGATGAGTGAACTAACGGTATTACCTGAAAAACAAGTGAACTCTACCGATCTCAGCACAAATAAGCCGTAGCTCAAATTATTTATTCTTTTTAACAATTTTAACTCTCCTTAGCAATGTTGATTTTCTTGTACATTTGTTCAAGAACATCGCAAAATAATCTGAAGCAAGAAATGATGCAAACATATAGATATGTGTGCAGAATTGAACCAAATGTTAAAATATTCATCACGTTGACATCAAATTTTGCCGGTTTTAATTAGTGCAAAACGTTCTTTCCGAATTTTGTTCTTAGAAGATCTTGCCGTTTTGGAACGAGAGCGTCGGTTTGCGAACTGCCAGGTTAGCCAGGGAAGTAAAAAATGTTTAAAAAATTACCCAAATTTTGATCTGGCTAGCTTCAAGCCCGCACAAATTTGCAAGTTCATGCAACTCACTGGCGTTTGGACGCTTTTTCATCGAATATGACGCTTGCAGTACATGTTGCACTTCATCAGGAAATTTACTTCGTGCTTTGTCGTTTGCGAGCCAGAAATCAATCTTCGAATAGCTCGTAGCCGAATTTAGCTCTTTCTGAAATGCCCAGCTAAAAGCACAATCTATTTGCGATCCTTCAATGATGTCATTTGTAGTAGCGTCCTCAATCAATGTAATCTATAAGACCCTTAGCAACGAGATTTAGCTGTTTGGTAATCAGTTAGAATTTACTTTACAAACACTGTGATAATGTAGCGTAAAAAGTGACTCGAGCTGATTGTGTAATTCATTTGAAATGCCAGAAGATATAGAGCGAAAAGTGTTGTTTGTCACGAGTGACAGCAGAGAATTTGTTTTCTTTTCTGTCTCTACTATATCATCGGGAATGATTCTTCTGCAAGCTTCAGTGAGAAGCTGCAGAGCAGATGTTTCAGTTTCGGATTGCATGTCGAGGAACTCTGGACTAGAAATACACCGCTTGACTTGCGAAGGCCTCGAAAAGAATATTCATGATAGAAATACACAAACATTTTTATTGACCATGATGGTTCCGGGCATTCCTTGCCTTTCAGCACCACCAGCATATCAGCATAGTTTTTGTGCGAGGGTACGTAACAAAATGAGCGCTTAAAGTCGAAATCAGAGAAGAAACATGATCTAGCCAATCATTTGTATTTCGCCGTTTTAATCCCCAATTTAAGAGCAATATAGATCGTAGACTTAAATTTTTGATAGTGCCCCCATGTCTAAGAATTCATGTGATTATGCATTTCTCAGTATTTGTTGGCTTAGGTGGGCCGGCGCTTGTTGAAGTTTTATTGCTTTGGGAACAAGTTCTTGCTTGTTTCTGCAGTGAGACGCTCCATCGCAGTTGACCGAATTAAAGAGTATTGAATTTTAACGACAGCCGAGTTTGTTTGCCGGAATCTCCTCCAAAAAGACAGTTCCAGTATTGAATTACACCTACTCGGGAACTGGAAACTGACTTCAATGATCCGTAGCTTTTGGATCCGTAAGCTTTTGGGACAAATTCAGCCTCACAGAATTTGAGGCTGAATAGGGGTCTGAGATAGGGGGTCAACTATCATCTTCGTACCCACTAGCCACTGCAAAGCCACCAGACGTACCGTTGAGATTTGTGAGCCGAAGAGCTGGGTCGCCCAGCCTACTAGGCCTCTTCGTACTACTGTTTTGACAGCACTAATTAGACCACATGGCACTAGTCTTCTCGTCTTCTCCAGACGAAATGTGGCATCCTGGTGATGACTACATCGGATCGTGTCTCATTTTAAAGGCATTGGAACGCACTGATGCTTTTAAAATTACTCCGTAATCCTGCACGTTGTGTATTCGAGAAGTTCGAATTGAACGAGAAACACCAACTCGACAAAGTACCGCCAATAATTGGAAGTGTTTCCCTTGCTGGTTCAAGAGATTTATTTGGAGATGATAACAATGGCTACCGCAAATCGAACTCCGGCTAACGAAGAGGTTGAAATTCCAATCAATAATATCGTGCAATTGGCTAAGCAGTATTGTGCACATATTTTCATTATTCCTGGAAAAGCAAGCTCTAAGATATCGCCTGATGTAAGGAGTAAATTCACTCCAAAAGCTTTTGTTATTCAACAGCAGGAATTTCTTGAACCTGACTTTGGTAAAGTTGCTGCTCCTCAGCTTGAGGTATCGAAGGCAAAGCGACAAAATGGGGTTAAAGCTACTGTGCGCTGCAAAATACCCCGCCCTCGTAATGCTTTTATTATTTATCGTGGTCTTAAACATGATGAGGTGATGCAGAGTGGTAGCATATCGAATACTGCTGCATCTCGAGTCATAGCAAAGGTTAGATAGACATCGTATTGGAGTTCTTCGTGGCCCAAAGATTCTAACGTGGTAAACAGATGTGGAAAGAAGAGCCCGCTGAAGTGCGGGAGCATTTCCGTCAACTTGCAATCGAGGAAAGACATAAGCACAAGTTACTGTATCCTGAATATCGGTACACGCCGAGGCGGCCAGGCGAGAAGCAACGGCGCGCGCGAAGGAAACCTTTGAGTCCTAGTGGGGAATCGAATACAGAAAACGAATCAGAATCCAATAGTGGCGAAGATGAACAATCGCACTCGACAGGATCACCAATTAACTTGCTCAATATAAACGATTACATTTTTGATAGTAATATCGGGAGCATGTTGCTCGAAAGAACTTTAGAGAATGGAGATGGAGAGCAAAATGTGGACGAACAGTATGATTCAAGTATATTGGATTCTATCGAGTGTTACTGGCTTCCAGATGATGCTATGTCTTTGGAATCTATCTTCACAGGTAAAATCAACTTATATTTCTAGATATTATACCTGAACTAATAATTAATCTTATAGAACCGTCAGAGAGCTATTTACCGACAGATTTTGCTGACGCCTCCACAATTCATTGGGAGGAGACAGATTTGAATCTTTTTGTCTAATTGGTCACCTAAATAGACTCTAGTTCGAGAGCGCTCGGCTCTTTCGATATATTCTAAATAGAAGCTGATATACTGTAAATACGTCACATCTCGTTGACCGCTATTGGTAATAGTAGTTAAATTTCAGAGCTTACCCCGTCGCGCCCATCCAAATCCCCCACCCAACTACAAAAAATTGATATAATCATAAAGATAGCCAATCCACAGTATGATTGTATCTGCTTTAATCAAATTGCGTTTTAAGTCTGGTCAACCCATCCTGCGACAGCCTATATCGACAGAACCACTAGTAACCCAGCTTTAGTTTGTTGCTGATGCTTCACTTGGCCCACTTGAAAAAAGCGCAACGAAATTGAGGATCAAGATCTGACTTTGTGCGACGCGCAGTTTCATAGCCAGGACCCACCGGTCTAAAAATAAGCATCAACGTCAGCAAACTTCAAATTATTCCCAACAATGTCCAGCTAGACTTCATCTCAGAAAGAAACACGACACAGTTAAAATAGATAGGAAACAACTTACCGGGCACATATCCAGAAAGCGCGGCCCTCGTTGATTCCTTTCTTTTTCGTAGTCATTTGGATGCAGGGTTCGTTGTGCCCTGAGCAGACCGGAGCGGTTGGCTTTTGGAATATCTGTTTCCAATCGTCTGTCTTTGTAGCTGTGTTCGTTTCGGATGCCTGGGTCTGCATTAGTATCACGACTGTTAGAAGAGCCTGGTATATAAAACTCACTGCATTGATGATCTCTGTCCAGTCAAAATTGGCGTCATCGAGCAATTCTTCAGTATTATTTTGGCAGTCATTAGTTTTTGAAGCAACTGTAGCCTCTGGAACCTTTGGATTTTGAAAGAATCCCGTCAGCTTTTGCTGTCCCGCTTTTTTTTGTCGCACACTCTGTTGACTGCTACTAGCGCTTCTTTTCAACTTGTTACTCTCAAACCCGGGTGCTTGCGAAGGGCTACTCAACGAGGGTTGACTATGACTAGAAAATGTAGGTGGTGGTAATTCGGTCGCTGATTCCTCACTTGATGTTTCGCTTTTATGCACAATAGGCTGAGATAATCGTTTCGTAAACATATCTTTTATTGTTCGACGGCCTGAAAAATGTGGGTAGAATCTTGCTGAAAGATCAGGAAGACTTGTTAGTCCCGCACGGAGTTGTTGTTGCTTCTTTATGGGGAATTGCAAATCTGCAAACACTGGACAATGATCCGATCCAAGTAGATCAGGCAACACATCTGCGGCAATACAGTTCACGGAGAGCTCGTTGCTGCATAATATATAATCCAATCGAGCACCTGTTGATGATTAGTAAATCCCTACTCGTTGTTTGTGAGAAATGCGTACCATAATTGGCAGGTCTCGCATTTATCTTTTGATTCCAGCATGTATACATTCCCATCCGCGACGGAAAAAATCGACGACATTCATCAACCAGCACGCCTCTATCATGCGGTTTCAACAATGCATCTAATAAAGCTCTTGCAGGTGTATTATTAAAATTATCTAAAGTAACACTGTCGTCACGCTTTGGATCAGCCGTATCGATTGCGTCTCTGATAATATTCAAATCACCAGTTAAAATCACTTGATGACCTTCCTCTATTAGTTTTCGTACACGGAAATCAATTGCGTTTAGATATGCTTCTCGGAAATCTTGCTTGTCGCCCATTGAATTCGCAGGGCAATATACACAAATTAATACAAATTCACCAAAATCAAGTGTCAGTGCTCTTCCTTCTGAGTCCAAAGTAATGCCTTCGGTTAGGCTTATCGACATATCATAACCACCGATTCCATCTTCTCGCTCTCGATATGGAGGTTTTCGGTCTTTACCGAGTCCTCCTAAGCAGCCAGTTATGCCTTCTTCTGCTTTCACAGGACAACATTTTTCATTTCGAGTATAAACAGCGACGCCCGAATAACCTTTTCTATATCGAGAAAACGAGAAAAACGATTCAAATCCAGGTATAATTGCCATATTTTCTTCGATATCTTTTCTCTGTATTTTGGTTTCTTGAAAACATATAATATCAGCTTTTAAAATGTCAAACATTGCTTGAAATGTTTTCTCTTTGTTCCATGGATGGTATTGCAACACATTCCGAATTCCACAGATATTGAATGTGACTATTCGTACAGTCGTGTGCTCTGCGTCTGAATTCGACAATGGCGGTATTTTCTCTTCAACCGCCTCCATCCCAGTTATTCATACTATATACTACTCAATCTCAAAAATTTGCTCATAATTGTTTTATGGTATCGATAAGCCCTCGAACCTGCGATTTCTAGTCTGTACTTTACATATATACACCCAACTCGTCGTTTGACGTCATTTCCCAAATCTCACCCAAATACAGTCCAGCGATTGCCAAAAGCAGACCTTGAACTTGCTCGTTTGCCTTCGTGCACGTGACCTTCCGATGCGGCGCCTGTGTAACGTAAACTCGGCTGCTCATCTCAATAAATTTTTTGAAAAACTGTGAGGCATACGGGACCTCTCTTTTTTTTTTTTTTTTTTTGAGGAGGGGGAGCTCCTTGGTTTTCCTTTGGTTTATTTATTTTGATTTATTTGACTAGTTTATTGAATTTTCAGTTGTTTTCTTGGAGAACAGAAAAAGAAGAGCGAAGGTGTTGTGCAGAACGCTCTGCAACTTATCCAGAAGAGACTTTGATATAAAAACTCATCTTTCCAAATTACCATTTCTGTACACTCGGTTCTACGATAATTTTGTCGATATAAAAGGAAAGAGAGAGAAAGAGTATATTTTTTTTTCGATATGTCGTCAGTCACGAAACCGTCTTTGCCGCCACCTGCTTCCCCGGGAAGTGTCAGTAGTCAGCGAACTGCTGATAAAGTACAATCAATATCGCGACCATGGATTCATTTTGTTGCTGGAGGGTACGTATTAAAAATTACGGTAAATTTATTTCGAATCAAACGCTAAAATTATGTTATTTATTTCAGGTTTGGAGGAATGATGGGCGCTATAATGACATGTCCGCTAGATGTTGTCAAAACTCGATTACAGAGTGATTTTTATAGTTCACAATTACGCAAGGGACATTTAGAGACTGCTCTTAGAAACGGTCAAAAGATTGGTCATATCAGGTCTGTTTGGTTACATTTCTATGAAACTTTTCAAATTCTGGCGTATGTTTATTGATTCCATAGCTTTCAAGTCTTTCTTTTTTGGTTTTAATTAGTGTTTTAGAGATGTATATAGAGTTGAAGGTGGACGAGCATTGTTCAAAGGTCTTGGACCAAATTTAGTCGGTGTTATTCCCGCCCGGTACGTACGCCATCTTTCCGAATGCGTTTAATAAGAGTCTAACAAATCAAGATCCATCAATTTTTTTACTTACAATACCGGCAAAACATTAATTTCCACTAATTTCAACAATGGAGAAGAAGCAACATGGGTCAATCTCTTTTCTGCGGCAATCGCCGGAGTTACTACATCTACAGCTACAAACCCTATCTGGCTCGTCAAGACCAGACTTCAACTCGACAAGCAAAACAGCGACACCGGAGTTCAAAAACGGCAGTATAAAAACAGTTTTGACTGCGTTAGACAAGTTTTCCAGAAAGAAGGAATCAAGGGTCTCTACCGTGGATTGACTGCAAGTTATTTGGGCGTCGTCGAGTCTTCATTACAATGGGTTCTTTATGAGCAAATGAAAAGCTTAATTCGACAACGTGAGAAACTTCGCGCGAGTTTGGGTGTCGATGCGACTACCGGTGACGCATTTTTTGAGTGGTTAGCGAAATCAGGCGCAGCGGGCGTTGCAAAACTTTCGGCGTCTTTATTAACATATCCGCATGAAGTTATTCGAACTAGACTAAGACAAAGACCGTTGGATAATGGGAAACCAAAGTACAGTGGACTGGTTAACTGCTTCACAACAATCTGGAAAGAAGAAGGCTTTGTTGCGCTGTACGGTGGTCTCACTCCTCATTTGATGCGTACCGTGCCAAACTCGATTATTATGTTTGGTACTTGGGAATTTATAGTGAAATTATTCTCTTAAATCTTTCTTTTGTTCCATTATTGCATTGCTCGTCGATTTCTTCCATTTGCAAATTTCTATTGCTGGTTCGGCCGTTTAAAGACCAATTTCCTAATTACTATTATATCCACCAAACAAGCTTACACACTACAATTTCAAACAATTCCACTATTCTGATCAGATCCCGCGAAATTTTTGCCCACAACTCTTCATCTTCGATTGTATTCTTACATTATTTTTTTCATTACATCAATTCCCTATTCCTCTTTTTTTTTTGACGCGTTGTCCAAAGAACTCATTTCTACGGCTCTATTATTTTTAAAAAAAATCGATTTATCATAACGCTGAAAGACAAAAGAAGCATTCGAACCGAAAAGCAGCATTCGTGAAAAAAAAATTTTAATTTTTTCTTTACATTCTCAGTCTTGCTTTGCTATAAGATACCTATTGTACATACACACAAACTCCTTTTCCCTTTCATAGAACAAAAGAAGAATTTTGCTTGTGGTTTTGCTTTACTAAAAAAGGTTTTGGTTATTATTATTTTCATGTATCGGCTTTATTTCTTTTTCCTTTTTTTTCTTTGTTTCAGATACATATAATAATATCTCTCTTATCTGGCGAATTTGCGATGGTGGTTGATTCTTTTCTGTGTGCATATTTTTTTTTTGTATATATGATTTTTTTTAATATTAATACAACGAAAAGAGTTGAACAATTTAAAGTGATAGGAAGTATTTAAATATCATTGATCATCTAGGAATTTTGAGACAAATGTTCATTTTTCAGATTTGTTACTTCAACGAATCTTATTATTCATGATTACCACTTTCTCTAATAAATAGATTATAGAACAATTTACCTTTTCCTTTCATAGAACAAAAGAAGAATTTTGCTTGTGGTTTTGCTTTGCTCAAAAAGGTTTTGGTTATTATTATTTTCATGTATCGGCTTTATTTCTTTTTCCTTTTTTTTCTTTGTTTCAGATACATATAATAATATCTCTCTTATCTGGCGAATTTGCGATGGTGGTTGATTCTTTTCTGTGTGCATATTTTTTTTTTGTATATATGATTTTTTTTAATATTAATACAACGAAAAGAGTTGAACAATTTAAAGTGATAGGAAGTATTTAAATATCATTGATCATCTAGGAATTTGAGACAAATGTTCATTTTTCAAATTTGTTACTTCAACGAATCTCATTATTCATGATTACCAGATTCTCTAATAAATAGATTATAGAACAATTTATTCCCGAAATCTAACTGTTACCTCGATTTCTAGTCGTATTAACAAAACAAGCTCATGATTCATGTATACCATCCTCTTCACAAGATAAAATTCAGGATTTTCATGTATATCACCTCGATAACTCAATTTCCAAGTCTTTTTCAAATCACTGTGTACCGTCAAGAACCACGTTTTTTCAGAATTTCATGTTTTGTTTCATAATCCATGTATACCAACCAACCTATCATGAAAAATTCACGCTGTAGAATGTATCACCAATCCATGTATTTCCCTTATTGTGTGTACCACCCACCCACCAAGAATGCCCGTTTATTGTGTACCCCCTACCCATTCAATTTTTGATTCATGTGTACCATCCACGTTCATAAAAACCTCTCTTTTCATGTATACCATCCACTCCCCAAGAGAGTATGCAAATAAAATCACCATGATCATAAAAAGAGCACAAAACATTCACAACTCAAGACAATAAAAACTCAGGAAAGCGAATACGCAAATGCGACACATTTTTTTATGAATTTTGTAGTTTTCAGAAACTATATATGCTCTTTCTTCATGTATACCACCCACTCCCAAGAGAGCATGCAAAATGAAATCACTATGATCAATAGACAGAACGCGCTCAAAAGATTAAAGTCACAATGCGGATGCAGAGTTTTTTTTTTTAATTTTTGCAGTTATTTCCAAATTCAAAGATGCAAACAGTTTCTCTCAGAAATTAATGATTCGTTTTCTTCAGACTTTCAACGGTCTGTCTCTCCTTCCCATCTGCTCAGACCTCAGCCCTTAATCTAAACTGATTGGGTCAATCTCAGCTGGTACCGTCTCAACTTCATTCTCAGCTTCTTCACGGGCGCGACTTTCACAAAAAGCAGGCGAATTTATATAACGCATAAAAAATGCCTGCACCGCCGCATCTCGTTCCAGATACTGATCAATCATCTGATTTCTTATTGACATGAAACCAGTACCCATAATAGTAAATATCTCAACTAAGGAGTGAGTCATTTCAAATACCTTTGCAGAGTCTTGAAGTATTCCGTAGATTCTGGCACCCTCCAAAGCATACTTGACGCAATAGCTTGCTTTTTCAACATCAGTCTCGTCACAGGAATTGGACAAGGATTCACTTGGACCCGGCAAAGGCGAATTAAGACCGCCGAATAACGCCATAGTTGTAAGATGATTAGCACGCGCGTGCATTTCAAAGTCATCGCACGTATTAACAAACGGAAAGACTGCATCAAGAATCGCGAGTGCACAGTCAAACTGCTTGCCTGAGATTTGAATAGAACAGATAATAAAGATTCCTTGAAGTAAGGTGGGCAAAAGATGATTACGTTCAGAAATCTCAATGATGCGCATTGCCAATGAGTATGCACGATTAGGTTGACCTGCTTTGAGCATCGTTTCAGCATAAGCAATTTGGAATCTCAATTGCGACCACAAATCTGATCGAGTAAATTCTGGAGACTCAAAAGCTGTGGTCATCACAGAAACAGCCTCATCAACATTACTCATCAGCAAACGATAATCATTAATTGCCATTGAAATCTCAAGTCCTAATTCAGCATCAGGCCTCTCGATGTTGATCAAAGTCTCGTAGAGCTCATTAGCTTCGAGGAAAGCTTTGATTCTAGTCGCCTGCTTCAATTTTGCCAAAGTGAAGAAAATCTTGTGTTGCAAATAGGTGTTTCTGCTCAGCATCGACAATTCCTCGAGCTCTTCAAATGTTTTAAAAGATCTATCGTAAAAGCCGTTATGAGCATCGACATAAGCACTGCGCCATCTTAATCTTAAAGTGACCTCGGTAACTGCTTCTTCGGGATTGAAAATATTGTCTAAGAGATCAGCGTAAAAGACGCCTAAACAATTTACGCCGAATCTATGCCACATCACCGATCTAGTAGAATTGAGACTCTCCAACCCTTGCAAAATACTCTGATACGAACTAGCAAAGGAGCCTTTATATACGGTTTCAATGATCTTTGAAGGTGACGCACCTTCATACATGAGTGCAACAGCTTCAGCAAGTTGAACAGATGCGTTGATATCAACCATTGTACTCTCTTTGGCCTTCACTTTCAGATACTTTAGTGTAGTCTCGTCATTAGCACGAAAATGCGCATACATGTCGGGATGGTAAATTTGCATGTTTGTAACCCACAACAAACAGAAGTTGAGGCAGGCATTGTCTTGATATTCGCGAGCAATTTTCATAGCTTCCTGAATTGCAGATACAGCTTCATCGTAGTAATCAAAGTCGGCATGCATCATAGCGATATTGAGAAGCGCATACTGATAACGAGCATTGGCATCTTTCAGATTAGCAAAATCAAAGAAGGTCTGAATGTTTTCAGTTGCCTGACGGTAGTCGCCTACACGCCAACCATGGAGAAACTTGATGTAATAGATACTGGAAGGGCAAGTGGAGGTTGCTTCCAGCAACTGTTCGATAGATTTAAGCATTTCTTGGGACAAACGAACGCCATAATCTTACAATTGATATATCAGTTTCTATCACAGAGAAAACAAGAAGGATAACTCACCATGCATATAATCGATCTGCATCTCAAAGGCTTTAACCAGATCCTCCAAAGCAAACAGAGGATTGTACCGATTGTCATTTTCTGGAATAACGTCGAGGCCCATGGCGAATCGGTGAAAGCCAGTCCAAAGATTGCCTCTATCCATGAATGACATTTGCTGGAATTCCAAATGGCATCTACGGAGGAATGAGCCGATAATTGAGTTGGGCACGACGAGAGGCGAGCCACGGCTCATACTGAAGAAGACTTCGTCCATACTGTCGAACAAGGCATACATGCAACTGATAGTAGCAAAACCAGTCAACTAAACAAATGAAAAATAGTGAGCAATTGCCAAATACAAAGTTGTTACAGATACGCACGTTCGCACGGAAGGCCTCAAAGAATTCATAGCCATCTTTGTGAAATATGCCTTGGAAATCAAGCTCGATCTCAGATATATTCTGATAAGTGATGCCCAGAGAGGCAGGGTTGACGTAAGCCATAATGATCCGTAGAGCGAGACTGCGATGCTCGCGAGCAACGACCGAGCCAACGCCAGTCGGGCTAAAGTACGACTTGATGAGGACGATGACACTGACGCGCTGCGGCGTGAGGAATTTGACCTCTGACGGAACATATGCAAAGACGCTGCTGGATCCATCATTGGTCACATTGATCCCTGACTGGGGATGATTCGAGAGAACGTGCTCGAAGGAAGAAGACACTATATCCATAGAGAAGACGAAATGCAGATCAATTGATCATGAAAATAAAACAGTAAAATAGAAAAAAGGTCAAAACAAAGAGAAACAAGTCGACGAACAGATCAAAGGCAACAGGGGTTAGCAGCGAGAAGAGAGAGAAGAGAGAGAAACTGATGGAAGAAAAAAGAGAAGAGGAGAAAGAGGCAAACGGGCCAAATAAGTAGTTCTTCGGGCGAGAGTGCGAGATAGAAAGATAACGCAGCTAGAAAACGTGAGGAGAGAGATCCAGCCGGGCGGGGCAGAACAGTGACAGAAAATAAAGTTGCGAGCGCATAGCCGCAAGGAAAAGGGGCCGGGCCAATGCCATCGGGCTAAGCGTCATTTTTCCCTTGCTCGGCTCTAGAGTTTTTGCCTGCTGCTGCCGTTGGATGTCTCTGGCCAGCTGCGGTTCGCACAGCTTGCCAAGCCCCAAACTTTCTTTGTTTTTTTTTTCTCCCGTCGCACATGCAGCTGCATTAGCGTCGCGCGGGTTACCCGGAACATCGCGCCGCTTTCTACGATACGTACCTTTCTTCACTTGCATTCAGTACCATTCTCCGGTCGCCCTTTAATTTGCGTAGCCCACCCCCGTTAAGCAGCGTCAGCTTCATGGAGCCAGACGTGGATCCATTGGTCGTAGGCGCGATCACGCAGCTAGTCTCTGCGCTCGGCGGCCCCGATCGCCAGTTGCCGGATGCACCGTATGTGCTCGGCGACGACGCAATCGGCTGCCTGAGAGACATCAAGCTGTGGATCAAGGCGTACGACGAGAAGCTCAACAGACTCGACGTCGCGCGGGCGATTGCAAGCTCGGGCTTGGTCGAGAATGACCTTCTCACTATAGTCACCGATTGGGAAGCTGCGGGCAGAGCAGTCGGAGTGCCGTATCGAATCGCGCTGGCTTGCGGTGCGTTTCCCCCTATTTCGTGATTCATGTGGGCATAAATCTAATTTCTTGCTTTGCTTTTTTTTTCTTGCTTTAGTGGAGCTGCTTGTACCTCTCTCCTGGCCTATCCAACTGGACGGCGCACGCTATACGATAGCTACAAACAAACACAAACCGCACATCGAGCGCGCTCAGCGGCGGTACAAACAGGCTGCGCTGACGCACCCCACCGGCTCAGCCCTCTCCTCAATTGTCTGTCTCGCTTTGCCACCAATCGCAAAGGATCGGAAAGAAAGGACTGCGCGTGACGAAGCCATTGTCCGTTTGGTTCTTTACTTTTTGCGAAACGTTGCTTTGATCGATACCCAATCTGTGCAAAGTGCTGGAGCTGCCGCGGCACAACAATCAGTCGACGACGGCAGAAGTGCAACAATCAATGCATTCCACACTCAGAATATTTTTGATCTCATTGCTACTTTATCTTCCGAAATAGAAGATGATCTGAAAACTTTGAATTTAGCTCTTCTTGAGCTATTATTTCATACATTAAAAGGCATTGATCCAGTAAGCTTATTTGCTCAGGATAACGATGCTAAATCTACATTATCCTCATCGGGTAATGATATCAATCCATGGCTTGTCCTGGAAGATGGCTCTCGCATCAAAGGAAAGTCTGGACCCACCCGGCATAATAGATTTGGAACAATGACTTCTCTTGTCCTAAATGGAGGTCAAGAACGTTTGACTGTGACGGGTCCTCAGGCAATTGATGGCACTGGTGCCGCAATTGATCGTCTTGATGCATTAAAAACATGGCGGAGAAACGAAGGAAGCGGTGTCCGAAAATCAAATGACGAAAGTCCACTTGAGAAACCAGTTCGAATCACAAGAGATGCAAAGAAAGTATTGTCAGCTTTTGTTTCAAATTTCCTTGATAATGCTTTCAATCGTAAGTCAGTCACTTTTCTTTTATGACTACATTTACTAATCGTTATCATAGCTTTGTTTATTAGTGTCCGCAAAGAGATTGAACGAGATTCAGACCGAATTGAGGAGCATCATCTTGTTCAGTTCTTATACCTAGTTTCATGGTTTCTCACTGCAGAACTTGAACGACAACGCAATACACCCAATGAAGAGCTAGGTTTTGGTTTAGTCGCTGGCGTACTAGACCATCAGTCTTTGATCACAGTGACAAAATTAGTTCGACAGTCGCTAGAGAACAAACAGCTAACCAAACTTGCGTATGGAATGGATGCGTTCAAGAACATTTTACTAGTTGTTTCGGAAATGTCGACAAGTACAGTGGCTGGTGATCAGGAGATTGCTGAAAATATGATATCGAGATTGTTCTACGAAGAAACCACTCTAGAATTAATCTCGAAACTGCCAAACACAGTCAACGGTAGTCATTTGGCTATTCAGGAAATCTGCTGCGATCTGATTTTCATGACATTGAAGATCCTTGAAACTTTCTCTAAACAAGGCAAGCTATTCGTTAAGCACAAAAAACGGACTCGGAAGCGTTCGTCAATCCCTTCCAAACGCAAACCTTCAGACAACGAAGAAGGAGATGATAATGACGATGAGAATATCTATCAATCAGAAGATAAAGCAGCGAAATCAAAAACTGATGCTGATCGAGAATTTGAATTTGCAATGTTTGAATCAAGATTCTTGACACAGAATTGTATTGACATGTTTCGTGATGTATTTGCAAATTATCCCGAACTTTCAGATCAACAAATTAAACGAGTGATTTCGTTCTTCCACAGAGTATTTTTCAAAGACCAAGAAGAAGCACTACTTTTTAGGATTGATTTTATGTATGTTTTACATAGATCACTTGATCCAAAAGCTGGTATTCCCTTCACAAATAGTTCTAGAAAAGATGTCGAGCAGTTTATGAAGCATTATACCAGAAGACTTATAAAACGATTACACGAGCGGCCTGCGTATTTTG